>APFE030705999.1:112596-150930 GCA_000404065.3 Pinus taeda
ACCTAATATAGGGTCCAAAAAAAAAAATTCTCAGGGCGCTGCCCCGAACCCCGTAGAGGGGGGCTACCCGCCCCCCCTGTGACCCCCCTGCTGCGCAATCGGCGCAATGAAGGGGGGGCTCCGCCCCCCTTCTAACCCCCCGGTTCACTATGTAGGTTAGTCGTGGAAAGAATATAACACAACCCAACATTTTCGATATAGATGGTATACCAGCAATCATTGTAGGAACAGCAGCAGGAAGCTCCGCCGTAGCTGTGTCAGTTGACATATTCCTAGATGTTAATGGTTGTTCAGACATGTTTAGTCTATTCAAAAGATTTCCTAATGATTCGACAGGAACTTGCGATGAAAAAGAGCTAACTTCTGTAGTAGAAGGATGTAAGTTGATACCAGTTCCAAAATGCAGTGGAGTACTGGGTGGAAGATCCTACACTATCTCTTCTATAGCAATCAATCCAAGTGGAAGAGGTAGACTGTCAAGTCCGTAAAATATTTTTGGTGCCGAAGAAGGTATAGACTCTACAGCGACAGATGTTGGAGGGGTGACACCTTCCAAATCAGCCCCGAGTGGAGCTATTTCAAGAATACAGGTGTCTACCATTACACTAGGATCAGTCCTAATGTCCTCTTGTAGCTGCGGAACTTCTTTTGTAAAAGCAAATGTACCAAAAATAATTGGAGTAACTGTAGTCTCTGACGATGTTGAAACACAAGTTTCAAATATATCAGGTGAATTCAACTCAGTTAAACAAGAATGCCTTGCCCTGGATGGTTTCATTTCCGAGGTTAAAGATCGTTGACTCACTAGTTGCCATGAACGACGAGGTTTTGATTGACTTTCTTCCATGATTGTGAATTACTTGATCAACTCAAAATAAAAAGGGGAAAACGTGATTCCGAATTAAATGAATTTTAGACGCTTTGAAACAACTTGCTTTTTCAACTTTTAAGAGTCGAGAAAAAGCTAAAGATGACTCTAGTTGCCTTCGATTTTTAATGAACCTGAAGTGACAAGTGCTCAGATGGATATTTTCCTTTAAGGAGTCTGAAAAGGAATGAAAAAGACTAATCTAGAAATCTAGACAAAGGGATTACCAGACCAATCACAAAACTGCACAATAATTTTTATGGTACGGTAGTCAATCTTCCCGAATGTTGTGTTCAGTGCATTGTGATCGATATGGCAGTAGACACGGCTTCCTAAGGATAAAGGATATAGCCTATTGTGGTCTCCCAATATATACTCGACGGCACGTGGGAGCACAAGTCCGTACTGGCACTTGTCGTCTCAAAGAGGAGGAATCACCCAACCTACGATCAAAACGATAGTTACCAAGTTTTACAACGCCGGAATACGTCTCTAGCCTAGACTTCTAGATTTTGTGCGTTAGATTCCAAAGCGTTTTTATGTTCATTGAATTTATTTTACAGTTGATCTTTCTTAAGAAGTTTTCCTTTAAGGTTCACGCGTGATGTAGATACACAATTACGAAAAATGCAATCTAAGATGATAAACAGTCGTTTATTCTTCTTTTTGCAATGAAAATCCTAGCTACTAAGGAAAGAGAAGCGAGATTCTTTCAACATAGAGCAGAAATCACACACTAGATGCATTGTCCTAAATCAAAATCAACAAGCAGGCTAAATGCAAATGCACATGCATGTATTTGTTTTTTTCTTTCTTAATGTATGAATGACAAAATGAATGCTAAGTACAAATCTGAATTATCTTTTCAAAGTGACAGTACTAACAATTTTCTCTTCAAAAGACGAAAGGAAGATAATGACAACACTTTGCGATTTTGAATTGAAAACTATTTTCGACACATGAAATACTATTAATTCAAATCAAATACAAGAGTAACAGTGTAATCAACCATCAAGAAGAGTAGGATTCTTTTCTTTGACTGAAAATGACACTTGCGACACTTCCAAATCAAAAGACGACAGTTCAATTAAGCTACTTTTTTGTAAATGAGAACTGTAAATGGAAAAAAATACATAAAAACATTTACAATTCTTCATACAATGGGGGCTGAATAATGTAAAGGAAGGGAGTTTCTACAGTGGTATATTGATCACAGACAGCAAAACTCCTAAATAAAGCTAAAGAGAGTGAAGAAAAAACCAAAATCTGGAGGCAGAAACAGTCTTATCTGATCATCGCACCTGTAACACGGGGAAACAGGGATGCATCTCACCTACTGCACACGGGAGGTGCGATGCATCCAGATTTCCAAGAGGATAAGGTGCAATGGTCCAGGGACGAGACTTCAACTTGTTTTTTGGTCACATTTTGCAGCTTAGTTCAGGGATTTAGGTCGAGCTAATGATGGTCAGTAAATGCAAATCATATGTGTTGATCTAATGAGGTTACTTGAGCCACCACCAGGACAATTAGGATGTTTGCAAGTCAAATGTTTAATTCATAAACTAACCCAGAGATTGACTGAAGCAGCATTTATCTACTTTGCAGTTGCATAGCAAAAGAAGTTCGAAGGCCAGCTGGCATAACTTTAGGCTCCATATATATTATATAAAGTAAACAAACTAGAAACAAGAAAACAAGCTATTCTCTCCCCAGCGGAGTCGCCATTTTGTTATCGGGAAATCTAGTGTCCATTTAGAGTTGCTAGTCCCACTAAGATGGGTAGCTATCTTAGAAACAAACAAACTAAAGTTACTTCCGTTTTCCTTTATGAGAAGTAGATAGGAGAGAAGCAGAGAGTACCAACCTCAGTCTTTTTCTTGGATCCTTGTTTGTTTCCTCTCCCCTCTGACAGATCTTTGCTGCTCCTTCCTCGCTTACCCCGCTTCAAAGAGCACCTGTAAAGTCAAAGCAGCATGATACCATCAAAGCATAGAGATTTACGATCATAAACAATATGGGACCAGATATATATTGACCACACAAATGCATATATCAACTCAAACATATAAGAATGTGGAGGAAAACTCGAATAGCTTTATTGATAGAAAGAGTAGAAGAGAGGATTACAACCCATTGATCTGACCCAGCGTCATCCTCCCAGCATGAAAGCCCTTCTTCACCTCATGAAAAGCTTAGATCACCCAACACTATGATGTTCCACCAAGAAACCAACAGAACTTCCTTACAAGATACAAGATTCCAACCTCTGGATCTCTAGGATGAGGGATCCATATATAGATGTTTGCAAGGGGGTGAGTCAACTCCTGGGATTTTGATTAGTGTCCTCTCTCTGATAGTTCTTGGTTCCACATGGAGATTCATGATCTCTTACACATCCCTGGGCAAATTCAGAGAGGCAAGTGTCACAGAAGAGGTTTCTGGAAGATTCCATGATCATCCACCTTGAAAACTGTCTCTTCCATTTGTCTACTCTCACCCATCGTACCCTACAGAAGGGGTTTTCAGTATGCATCACACTTTTAGCACTGAGCAGTCTGTATGGTCAAGTTTTGACCAATTCTGAGCAGTTTTCCATGGAGAACTTCTGGGAGATGATGTAATCAATTGACCTTGTTCCTTTAGGGTGTGAAACAACACTTTTAGGGACTCAGAAGCCCTTGGTTTATGTACATATATGATTGGGGTTACAGTGCCCAAATATGTCTATAACAGTTTGGAGCGGGGTTTTCCCGTGTAATCCTGTGTATCCCGATATGTCGAATGGTCTCGGGTTTAAAGGTTTAAGGTCTCAATAACACTTCCAATAGGTTTGTGGGCCATAACCCACAGGACTTAGGATCGAAATTTGTAAATGAAAAGGGATTTTTCCTTACCCCAAAATCTCCTTTCAGCATTTGGTATTAGAGCGGGGAAAGGGAAGAAGATTTCCTACAAGAAGGAAGAAGGAGTGCAAGTAGAAGGAGAAGGAGGTACATTTGTTTAAAGTATGGAGAGTTTATGGTCTTATTATCATACAGATAGTGGCAGTGGAAGGTGAGAATACTTGCAGTAAACCTAGAGCGGGGAGTGCTCAATTGGTTCCAGAGGAGAGAACTAGAAGGATGCCAAAAGACTAAATCTCAGAGGAGAAAGCTTGGTGAGGTATCGTGTAGCAGAGGAAGACTGTTACTGCAGAGGTTTGGATGTAGCTCACAGAAGATCATGAAGGTAGTTCCACTAAGAAGTGGGTAGAACTGCCAAGGATAAGGAGAAGCATATGACCAGGAGGTCATAAATTTTTGTGCCTCAAGAGTCTAATGTAGGAGCATCCGACACTCTTAATCAAATGAGGAATCCAAAGCGGAGCAAGGAGGACATGGCCCATCAAAGCTAAACAAGGGACATTTCTATCAAAATAAAGCAATAGATAGAAATTTCTGTAACCATAGTGTAGATTCAATGTAGTCGAAAGGGAGAAGTGTGACTAAGGCTGAAATACCTTAGGCTATAATAGAAGCTTGTAGATGTATAATATAAAAGTGTCTTTCAATGTTGATATTGTACACTTGTGTGTGTATTTTATAAATGAGAAATCCTGTGTTGCGAGATTGTTGATCAACCATCGATCACTATAGGATCGATGGCGATCTAGAGATAGAGAATTAATTATTGTGTCATGTGCTTAAATGAAAGTGGTAGATCCGTGTTTTAACGCAGAGATCCATTAAAGGCAAACAATACCAAACCAAAGAGGAATGGATGGGTCAATACACAAGATCTGTTGGATCTCATAGATCAACGGTCATCGCGTGGTGGAAGAGCGTGGAAGATAATCAGCAAAGAGGTGGTTTCTCGAGGCAAAGTGGTATTTCGGGCAAGGTAGAAGTGGTAAGTGGTAATTCGGGTTGGGCTCCTGATTCCACTAACCGAGCAACACGTAGCACTTGGGAGCAAAGAGGAAACTACTTTTCGGGCGGATAATCCCCGTGCTATTAATCCACCCGAAATCTCTGATAGCCATTGGATCAAGTGTGTTAGATCCATGGTGCAGGGTTGTCGTGCAAGTTGATTTGATCGGAGATCGGAGAATGAAGTCCGGCTTATGTGCTTGGAGCAGGGTTTTCCCATGTAATCTTGTGTATCCCGATATGTTGAATGGTCCTGGGTTTAAAGGCTTAAGGTCTCAATAACACTTAGGATAGGTTTGTGGGCCATAAACCACAGGCCTCAAGATCGAAATTTGTAAATGAAAAGGGATTTTTCCTTGCCCCAAAATCTCCTTTCATCAATTTTCAACAAAAAATTTGTATGGCCATGAGATCTACATCTTGTTTTTTGATGCGTAGTCATGCTATGTATATGACCAATCTTAGAACTTGATTCCAACAAAAGTTTGTGGCAATTTCTTGAGAGGGTTTTCTGCACATCCTCGAGAATGTGCTCCGACATAGCGCATATATATAATGTAATTTTTTTTTTAAATAAATAAAATTATGACTCTTTTTCCTCGAAAAGTAAAATAAAATAAAAGACAATTGTTCAAATTTTATTGTGTTCATCATAATGTCAAGATCTACATTTTTATAGTACATTGTATAAAATTGTAAACAAAACATAGTTATTTCTTTTCTTTTTGAAATAATGAAGTAGGTAAGAATATCTAATAGAATGTTTTTGTCTAGAAAATTAATATTTTAATATGTGGCTCCTTCCAACCTTGATACTTCTCCCAAAAGTTATCCCCTCGAGCACAGGTCTACAAATGCAGTTTTGTTTTGCATGTTCACTTGTTCTTATAGTCTCTCCATGACAGCATGAGTCCCTTTTAGCAAGAAGAAGAAAATAAAAAATATATATGTCCATTACCCATCTACCACTCATTTTGGTAGTTAGTATCTACCTCCACCTCACCAATAGGTGGTAGGTAGTTACTAGCTCATTAATGATTTTTTGTTTCCCACTCCCAAAGACAACACCTTGCCTTTTAGGGAAACAATAAATTGGTCAATTACATAATTCACAATAAATATAATCATACGGATACCTAATACTTATTACTAGGTAATTGATGTTCATGTTCAATTTGCAACCTCATCTCTTTCAGCAAAATTTATTCCAACATTAATTTTCCAAACCTCTTTATTTATTATAAACATCTTAAATATAAATTTACAATCATTCATTATCAATAATAAAGTATTGATAATTAAATTATTCATGTGCCTTTCAAACTTTATACATTCAAAAGGAAACATATATATATAATTATTTACATAAAAACCTTAAGTCAGGGAATTTCACAAGTTTCATCATTCGAATAGAAATTATCGTTGTTGCTGACGACTTTGTGTTATATGAATTTACAGGGTAAGTTCCTTAGATAGAACACCAAGGGACACCGCTCACAAATAGATCACAGATCAGTACACTAGTATTCTTGACGTGGTTAAATCCCTCAAAGAAGAAAATAGTCAATGGCCTGAGCCAACACGACCACTTAAGGAAATTAAAAGAAAGAAATTTTACATAAGCTTCTCTCATGAACGGTCACCTTACAAATGACCATCCATTCTCTTTAAATAGAGATCATGGACCAATCGGGTGTTAAGCCACAAATCAAGTGTCGATAATATTGAGGAGAGAATGAACCGTCGGATCACTTCATGTCTAGAACATATCATGACCATCGGATTGTAAGTTACAAAAGTACAAAGTAAAGAGACACACTTTACCTAGCTATACACTAGACCAAGTTATACTTAACTATTTCCTATGTGTCGAAATATCCTAATATCCCCCTTTAAGAACAACTTGGGATAGGATTGAAGGATATACAAATATGACACAATAGGAGAAGGAAGGAGGCATTAGAGCATATCCCCCCTTAGTGACAACTTCCTGAACTCCAATAATAAATTGAAGTTTAGTAAACTTCACCTCTATGAGATCCTTTGTAAAGTTGTCTGCAACTTGATCATCGGTTGAACAATATTGCACTTCAAGAACATGGTCATGAATGAGCTTTCTAATGAATTGCATGTGTATTTCAATGTGTTTGTTGTTTTGATGTTGGACTGGATATTTGCATAGCTGAATGTCACTTTGATTATCACACCAAAGTGTATTCGAATGTTTTTGTTGAAAGTCAAACTCTGAGAGGATCTAACGAAGCCACAAGGCTTCCTTACTAGCTTCTATGGTGCCTTGATACTCTACTTCTGCTAAAGAAAGAGAAATGGCACTTTGTTTCTTGCAATCCCATGTAATAGGTCCAGAACCAAGAGTGAAGATATAACCTACAGTATACTTTCAATCATCAGGGTTACCAACCCAATTGGAATCAATGAAACCAACCAATAGAGGAGACGCTTTTGCACTCTAATGAATCCAAAACTGAATTGTACCTCAAACATAACGAAGTATTATTTTAGTTACTTACCAATGAATTTCATGTGGTTTTTGCATAAACTGAACAATAAGGCCAACAACAGAGGAAAGGTCAGGACGGGTATGGGTCAGATACAAAATTTTTCGTACAAGATGATGGTATAAGGTAGCATCAACTTCAGGGGAAGTACAAGTGACTTAAAGTTTGGCTCCAAACTAAAGGGGAGAAGGGGTTGGCTTACAGTCTTCCATGTGAAAGTGGCGTAGAAGATCACATGCATACTTGGACTGGGAAAGGGAAATACTTTCTTTGGATTGCAAGACTTGAAGACCAAGAAAATAATGCAAGTTTCTTAAGTTCATCATTTCAAACTTCTTTTTAAGGCTGGACTTCACATGGTTTATAAGGTTGGGATCACTACTAGTAAGGATAATATCATCAACATAAAGAACAATAATGATAAGAGAATTACCCACTTTCTTGGTGTAGATAGTATTGTCATAATGACAGCTAGAAAAGTTAGTATCTAAAAGAAAGTTATCCATTTTTTCATACCAAGCTCGAGGGGCTTGCTTGAGACCATAATGGGATTTTCTAAGCCGACATATAAGGCTGGAGTCTATTTATATCAATCTAGGAGGTTGTTCTTGTTACATATAGATTTCTTCATGCAAGTCCCCATGCAAGAAGGTGGATTTAACATCCATATGATGGACTTCCCATTTGAAAGAGGTTGCAAGGGAAAGAACAAGGCAGATAAAGTTCATTTTGGCAACAGGGGAGAAAGTTTTGGTATAGTCAATGCCTTCAACTTGTGAAAAACCCTTAGCAACAAGACGAGTTGTATGTTGATCAACTTTTCCATCTAATCCAAACTTGGTTCTATAAACCCATTTGCATCTAACAAATTTTCGTCCCTTTGGAAGAGGAACAAGGTCCCATGTATCATTTTCCAATAGTGAACGATACTTTTCATTCATAGTTACATCCCAATCTGGATGGCCTTAAAATTTTGCAAAGGTGTCAGGATCATAATTCGTTGAAGCTTGAGCCAGTAAAGAAGAGGCTCTACCAAATTGAGAATGTGTGTGACGTTGATCAGTAGGATCACCTACTGCATCCTGAGTAGCGCAGACACATTTTGGAAGCTAAGGAGCTGAAGGAGGATCTCGAGAAGGTGGGGGAGGATTGTCGTCCTTGGTGTCATCATCTGAAAAATAAATATTTTAAGAAGTAAAAGGGATAGAGAAAGGTGGCACATCCACTGAACTAGGATCGTAGGCCGATATATTTTCATCAAAATTTACATCTCTTCTAACGATAACATTTTTGGATTTAGGTGGAAGAAGTCTATATCCTTTGAAATCTTCAGAATATCCAACAAAAATACATTTTGCACTCTTAGGTTCTAAGGCTTTATGTTTCTCATCTGGAATATGGGCCCATGCTTCACTTCCAAAACCACGAAAGTGACTTACATCTAGTTTAACTAAGCTTCATGCTTCTTCTAGAGTGGTATTTTTTAAAACCTTAGTAGGAGTGTGATTTACTATATAATTTTCACATTTAATTGCTTCTGCCCAAAAATTAAGACTAACTCCTTTAGATTGAAGCATACAATTAGCCATTTCCTTTAAGGTGTGATTCTTCCTTTCAGCTACACCATTTTGTTATGGAGTATATGGAACAGCATGTTGCGATTGAATTCCATGCTCAGTGCAAAAGTTGATGAATTTTTTGTTAACATAGCCTCCACCATTATCAGATCTTAGCTTAATAATTTGATGTCCAGATTGTTTCTCAATAAAGGCCAAGAACATGTTAAATACTTCACTCTTGAGTTTTAAGAAGTATACCCAAGTGCATCTAGATAAATCAATGATAAATGAAAGTTAAGAAATACTTATAGTCAGAGAATGAAACAACTGGAATTGGAACACATAAATCACTATACACAAGTACTAAAGGGATTGAGGCGTGCCAAGAGGCACGTTTTTCAAAACTATCCCGATGATGTTTTCCAAGTACACATCTGGAAAAAACACCATCTCTGCAAGATACCATAGGAAGACCTGCCACCATATTTTCTTTTCATACATTTTGAAGAGAGGGATAGTTTAAGTGACCAAATCGCTCGTGCCAAAGTTTGCTCACTTCATCATCATGAGCAAAAAATACTGAGGGAAAAGTTGATGACCCAAATTTGTTAAACTTATACAACCTTGTAGAATCATCAGCAATGCCAGTAGCTAAAATATGTCTAGGATCTCTTAGGTCCTTAATTACAACATCGTGAGGTGAAAATTCAATGACTTTACCTTCACCTGAATGAGTTCTAATATATAGATAGAAGGTTGCAGGATAAGGTAGGAACTCATAATACATCATTAAATTTTCCATTGTCTAGATGAATAGTTCCAGTCCCTATAATACTAAGAGATCTATCATCACAAACATATATATTTTTGGTGTTACAATCATTTAAAGAAGAAAACATGGCTTTGTTTTTTTCCATGTGATAAGAAGATCCAAAATCAATGAGCCACTCATGAGAATAAGAAGAAGTAGATGAATTTAGTGCATAACTAGGCCGAGATGCTTGATAACTATATGCAAAAAGTGTTATTCCTGAAGATGAAGTTGAAGTTGAAGAGTGCTCCAAATGGATGGTATGCTTCTTCCAAGGCTTCCATCTTTTTAAAGAATTTGGATTCTAATTGGTCATCTCGATTACAAAAGTTGCAATGTCTATTAGTATTCTTCCCTTTGTTTTTATTTTCCTTATCATTTTGTTGAATTGATTTTTCATTTTGAGATTGAAATTGCTTAGGACCCTTGTTTGGTTTAGAACCATTCTTTTTAGGATACTGCTTCTTAGGATTCTTTGAATTTGGTTGTTGTTGGGCTGTTAAGGCTTTCTTAGAAGAGTTTCCAGTATTAAGAAGACCAATATGTAAGAGCTTTTCTTGTTCTCTTATTAAATAATCACAAAAGGCATCAAAATAGGGGGACTTGTAGGTTTGTCCTTGAGAAATAAAGGCTTCTCTAATATAATGGAAGGTGGAAACAAACACAGAGTAGGATGGTCCTAACTTCGTAAGAATGGAATAGATAAGGCTACCATCTTCTTTCTTAAACTTAACACCTTCTAAGAGAAGTCTAAGGGTCTTGAACTTCGACAAAAAATCTGCAATGGAAAAAAAATTATTGAGGTCCAACGTAAAAAACTCATTTTCAAGTTGATGGGCTCTAATTTCATTTTTAATTCCAAAAACTTTATTGAGTTGTTTCATTGCTTCATTAGGGGTATCAAGTTCTGCGATATGCAATCCAAGGTCTGGAGAAATAGACATCCCTATCAACCCACGTACTTGATCTTGCTTATTTTCCCATTTGGCTTGCTTATCTTTATCTTTAGGTTGACTCTTGGCCTGAGGCTATTCTATAAACACCTTTACTTCTATGTAAATCCACAATGTAGGACAACCATTGGAAGTAGTTGTTGTTATCAAGAATAACTTGGAATGGGCTTTCCGTTTTAACAGATTTGAAGCTGTAGATGTTGAAACTAGGTGTTCAGATAGAAATATCTCAAAAACTTTGGCCGATTCAAAAAAACGGCTTCTGGATGAAAAAATTATGACTTCTTGAAGAAAAGTTGTTGAAGATATCGACAAAGTACGTGAATGTTCGAAAATGAATGATAATGTTAATTTTAAAAAATAATAAAAAAAAATAAAAATCCTCACATTTCCAAACTTAATATAATTAGCTTACTTTTAAAAATGATTACTCTATGTGACCCAGTTTTATAAAATTGTGAAAGTCACTTTTATAATGGTACTTTATGAGCTACCCACTAAATTGTAATCTAAAATAAAAGATAAAGTGACTTTAGAATTATAAGTGACTCACTTTTTATAATGGGTGAGAACACTTTTACATAAAGTAACTTTAAAACATAAGTTGCATATGATTTTGAAAAAAGAAACTCAACAAAACAAAAGATTTGAACCCAAAACCTCAATTCTCATAAAGTAACTTTGGACCAAGTGAGCTAGTTTAGAAAGCTAATAATTTTTGGAAAAGAGGAAGGTTTTTTTTTAAAGTTAATCTTTTTTGGAAAAGTGGAATTATTATTATTATTTTATTTTATTTTGAAGTCAAGCTTTGGGGTGCATTCTTACTTGAAAAACCTATTTTTTCCTTCAAAAAAAAAAAACACAACCCAAAACGAACATGCAAAAAAAGCAAGCCTTACGGCTTAAAGTTAGATTTTGCTGGAAACTATATACTTTTCTCAATGTTTCTAATTTTCCGAGATTGCACTAAGGCGTGACGAAAAAGAGCATACTCATGAGAAAAATCCTTCTTTTCTGTTTTTTATTTTCCCAGATCACACAAAGTCGTGGGGCAAAGAGCATATGCAGAAATGAAAAGTATAGATCTGGTAATAAAGATAGATAGATAAATAAACCAAAAAATACAGAGAGATATATAACTAAAATTGCAAATAAAGATGGTATACCTCTAGATCTTAAAAATGACTTGCTAGGACTACCAGAAACCTTTTCGCATGAAATGAAATGGGTTCCTCAATGGAACAAATGCTCCTAACACAATAGAGCAGTCCTCTCGGCTCGAAAGTGGTCAAAAATAGTAGATCTAATAAATGAAAATCGGATCATCAACGAATGTGGCCCTCAAATAGCTTTGATAACATGTAGGAATTTACAGGATAAGTTCCTTAGATAGAACAACAAGGGAAACCACTCACAAACATATCGCATATCAGTACATCAGTATTCTTGACGTGGTTAAAACCCTCACAGAGGGAAACAATCCATGGCCTAAGCCAATGTGGCCACTTTAGGCAATTTATTAATGTAAAAGAAAGAAAAATTACATAAGCTTCTCTCATGAACGATCACCTTACAAATGACCCTCCATGCTCTTTAAATAGAGATCATGGACCAATCGGATGCTAAGCCACAGATCAAGTGTCAATAATACCAAGGAGAGAATGAACCGTAGGATCACTTCATGTCTAGAACATATCATGACCGTTGGATTGTAAGTTACAAAATGATCTGAATTGGATCGTAAACACTCTCTAAGCTTTCATCATTGTTTCAAATTATGCTAAAAGATTCAAGTCTTATAAAAATCAAGCTATCAGAAGGAATCGTCATAACAGTTTCAGTTATGGCCAGAGCGGAGCAACGAGGACCCTCGGTCGAGTGCGCAAATCGTTGGCCCATGGTAAATTGTAATGGCACAAAAATGGAAAAACCAGAGGCTAATTTGGGAAACAGAGGTGGATTCTGATACGCAATGGAATCCCGCTCAGTGAAGGAAAACCCCAAATAGCCCGGACCTAAAATCGCTATGAAAAACGGAAAATTAACTATTTTGGTTCCGTGGCGCGAGATTCCCCAAACCGGCAAGATATTAGAAGGCTTCGAGGGAGTAAGCATTTTTTATTGAGTCCCGCCCGATGCTACACACCAAGCGACATGCATCCGATGGATCAGAGAGAAAACCACCTGCATCGAATGAGTAAACATCATGCAACTTACCCACCCGATATGAGCGACGACCGTAGGATCTGGGGGGCCCAGATCAATGGCGGAGGTGCATCCCGATAAATGACCGGATTTGATAGGTGATAAAGCAAGATTATATGGGATTTGGAGTCCAACGTGGATGATGAGTTGGCAAAGAAGTCGTGATTTGCAGGCATCTTGAAGCAAACGGAATTAATGGCCATTCAAAAATGATTCAAGGAATCTGACACTCAGTTCGATAAGAAACAGGTGGCCACCTCCCTGTGATGCGTTACCTAGTAATGATGATGTAGAGAAGACGAATTCGAATGGACAGAGGAAGGGAAACCAGAAGGCCAGAAAGAGGAAACGAACAGTCAAAGAACAGACTGGCTTTAAAGCCATGAACTGACAGAAGCAGAGGAGGCAGTAACAAAAAGTTTGTGAGAAGAGTTAATTAGACGAAGCTAGCTAAGAGCAGAGAATAGAGAGTAGAATCCGAGCTGACCTAAAGGCAACATCGAGCTAGACAAAGCCAGAGAGAGTCAAAGAGTTTGTGTACTTCAAAAGGCTTGAGAGGTTCAAGCAAACTCCTCGACTTAGGCCTGTCATACTACTATGACCCTTAGAGGTCGAGTTTCAGTAAGGAGAGTTTGTGTACTCCAATCCTATTGATTTTTATCTATTTAGTGAGACTCGAATTGAGTTCATTGTTGTAAAACTCTACTTGAAAACATAATAGATAGGTCACCACTGAAGGCTGGACCAAGAGACATAGCCCAGGAGCATTGGGTGAACTCCTTATTAAACTCGTTGTGTTTACATGTTTGACTATTATTTTTTTCTCTAACTACCTCAGTGTCTATGTATTCTAGCAATATTATCAGACCATTGCATAAAGTAACATAGGCACATCCATGCACATGAGTCTGTAATACCTTAAATTATTTGTCCTAGATAACTTCCAGATTACAAAATTACAAAGTAAAGAAACACACTTTACCTAGCTCCACATTAAACCAAGTTATACTTAATTATTTCCTATGTGTCGGAATATCCTAACATGTGCCAATATTACAAATCGACAAAAGCCAACAAATAATTTGATGTTATTTATTTTATTGAGCACAGGGGGATCCAGTTTGTAAATTATGAAACGTGGTCTGTCAGTGTGAAGGTTGGAGCCTTCAAAGCAAGTTGTAAGTTGCTCCAAGGTAGAAGATTGGAGTCTCCCTTAGGTTGGATCCTGAGAATAATTCAAGGTGGAGTGGTGTTAGGGCAGGTCGAAGCTTGGGAAAGGTGTCAGGGCATTCTTTCAAACAAAGATGATAAATCCAGGGCATTGATGTGTCCTTTCAATTGGATCTAGTAAACCAAGGAGTTGTTGTGTCCTTCTAGTTGGAGTTGGTAAACAAAGGTTTTTCTCTCGGAAGGGTTTCCACCTAAAAATATGGTGTCTAATGTCTTTGATATTGCACATTATTGAATGGTGTTGATTTATGTTTTGATCTATTGTTAATGCTAACTATTTTTTTGTAAAGTAAAAATTAACTAATTGAAGAGAATCACGCATTCAACCCCCTACCAGTGTTTCCAATACAACCTAAATACATTTGAAGTTATGTCTAGACAAAAAGGTGGCACTCTTTGAGTTGGAATTATTCAGCAAAAAGAGTTGTGATTAAGCCAGAGATGTAGGCAGAAATGGGAGAGAAAATTCCCAAGGTTAAACAACAATTGAAGGTGTTCCAATATAGATAACATTATTACGCAAATGCTCATAAAAATACAAGACAATACTGAGGCTCAAACCCTGCCTTCCTACATGTGAAGCCAAAGAAAAGTTGCTTGAAGCTAGGGAGTTGCATTATGCTCTCACTTTGATATTGTATCCTTTTATAGATGCCAACTTAGATCAATATCAACTTTGGATCTACCAATTGTTGAGATGAATCAAATCTCTTTTCACTCTAAAAGAGGTTTGTACCTCAATATATTTGATCCCTCTCGAAGTTTGCTAGATCCAGAGATAAAATGGATCTAATTCGGTCATATCAATATTTCAATACAAAATATTCATACTTATACATGTCTTATATAATATGTTTACATGTCTTATATAATATGTTTTAGGCTCTACACAAAAATTAAAGATTTATTTTGTAGAAATTCCTTGTAGATTCAAACTGCTAATTGTAATATGCTAAAACAATAGACTTGAATCTACTCTACTCTTCAACAGAAACAATTAAATGATCGTGAAATCACAAAGCATACAAGAGAAACAAATCAATCAACACATTACACAATGATTTCATGGGTAAATCCACAGCTGAAAAAACATTTCTATCTATATATTGCAGTAGTCATAAAATATGAGAATATTACAATGTTTTTCTCAAGCCTGAGCAACCTCTGATCTATCTCTATATGTCTCACATCTTCCTAGACAATACTAGGCCAATACTTAACCAAATTTATTCTTGCACAAGTCCCTATTTCCTTGTGTTTTTTCCTTCGTAATTAGCCCCCTATTAATTAGGGAATTCCTCAAAAGAATTTCACAATCCATCATAGGCCTTACTCTGACTGCATGCACCACCTGTACAATTTGGATGATTATAAAATTGATAGTACATTGTTCCTGAACTCCAATCTCAACTGGGTAACTCTCATATCTGACATGCATGATTTATTTTTGAGTGAATCATCAGTTTACTAGTTGATCACTACAAGAAGCACCACAATACTAGACCTCCCACTAGTTCCTCCAATGGTTAGAACTACTTTAACTAACTTTAACTCAATTAAACTGAATTAATTAATTACAACTCAAAATAAAATCAACCATGGATTCGATAATGTAGGAGACACTCTACATGACTCAAGTTAGACCCTAAACTCAAATTAACTGAACCAACTAAGTCGTCAAATTAACTTAGTTAACTAATACAAGTTGTCATGATATGTGGAATTACAATTTTAATACCAGTTTAATTTAAGGACAAAATTAAATTAGGATTTTCTTGTTGCATTTTCAACACTCCCTCTCAACAAGAAAGGGATTATCTGCTACCTTGATCCTGCCTCTATGAAATTTGAATTTTCATATTAACAATGCCTTTGTCAAAATATATGCATCTTGTTCATCTGTAGGAATGTACTCCAACAACATGATTCTCCTCTACACACAATCTCGTAGATGGTGATACCGGATGTTGATATGCTTGGACCGATCATGAAATACTAGATTCTTAGAGAACTTGATACAAATCTTTTTGTCATAGTAAATCAATGTAGGATCCATCTGCTAACCAAATAACCCAACAATGATCTTCCTCATCCAGATAGCCTCACAAGTTTCTTGACTAGCAGTCATGTACTCTTTTTCTATCAAACTGAGTGCAACTGATCTCTGCTTCCTATTGTACAAAAAAATTGTTGTTGACCCAATAGTGAAGATTCCCCTTGATGTGCTCTTTCTGCCAGATGGACTCCCTGCCCAATATGCATCTATGAAGCCTTGAAGTTTCACTCCCTTTGTCCATTTGTACTAAATAAAAAACTAAGTGATGCTTATAAGGTATCTCAACACATGTTTAGCTGCCTTCCAATAGAGTTTGGTTAGCTTAACCATTTACTGACTAATATGGTTAACTACAAAAGATATGTCTGGTTGTGTGTTCACCAAATACATAAGTGAACCCACAAGCTTCCTGTAAATAGTAGCCTCCACTACTTCACCTGAAATAGCATCTTCCTTCCTCCAATTTCCTATTAGAGGAGTCTCCATGGGTTTGTTGCTCTCCATGTGGAACTTCTTCAGTATCTCAGTGGCATACTTGCCTTGAGTGAAAAACAGTTCCTCATCTCCTTGCCATACTTACATACCAAGGAAATAATGCATGAGCCCTAGGTCCTTCATCTCGAATTTTCTTACAAGATCCTCTTGGCAATATTTTACCAGCTTCTCATCACTTGTTATAATTAAATCATCGACATATAATACTATAATCAACAATTTACCTTCAACCACAATATGGTAAAGATTCGCATCTTCTTTACTTTTGGTGAAGCCCAACCTTGTGAAATGGTTTCAAACCTGATGTACCAAGCATGGTGTGCTTGTTTCAATCTATACAGCGCTCGCTTGAGTCTGCACACATGTGACTCTCTATTGAAGGTCTCAAATCCTTCTGAATGCTCAATGTATGCCTCTTCCTCAATCACACCATTGAGGAATGTTGTGTTCACATCCAACTGATGTATCTTCCATCCCATATGCGCTGAAAGTGCTAGAATAGATCTGATTAAAGATTACCTTTCTACTGGAGAAAAGGTCTCCTCGTAATCAATTCCCTCCACCTGAGAAAACCCTCTGGCCACAAATCAAGCCTTTTTTTTCTCCACACTCCCATATGTTGCTTGCTTTACCTTGCAAATCCATTTGGAACTCATCATTGACTTGTCTATTAGTCTTGGGACCACTTCCCAAACATTGTTTCTGATAATGGAGTCATACTCCTCAACCATGGCATCAAATCATATTGGTTGCTACACTGCTTTCTCGAATGAGGATGGCTCAATCTCTACACTCTCACTCATTAGAGCCATGTATCCATTATACCGATATTGTGACCTCCTCTGCCTGTTTTGTGATGTGGGTGCTCCCACATTCTCTCTAGCATCATGCATCAATATGTCAGCCTCTCTGATGTACTTCCTTCCATCTCTAGAAGTCTCTGCATGAATGGGTGCTTCCACTCTCTACTCCTCTACATGTGGCAGCTCCATGTCATCCTAAGGTTCTTGTGGAGATAAAATTTCCTCTTATCCATGAAATTGAAGCTCCCTCTCAAGCGAACATCTCATGGCCTTCTCTTCATCAAACTTCACATCTCCACGAACTATTGTCCTGTTAAAACATATGAAATTGTGGTTAGATTCCACTTTGGACTAATAATTTGATGGAGATGATGATGGCATTGAGTTCCTCTTTTTGAGAGAACCAAAATCGACCTAAATATCACCTCATTCTCACAAGCAGAAGCTGGTTTTTTTATTTTGTGCATCCACTCATGGATATTAGATCAGGTCGGATTCACTCTCATGCACACTTGGATAGTGATCTGAACTTAAATGGGAACACTAAAACTTATAGATATAATCATAAACACAGAGATGCGGTAGAAAAACACTTCATTTAATTAATAGAAAAATATTCAACTATGCTTACAAACGTAATGGAAATAAGATAGCTCGGGAGATGGTAGTTTATCTCTGAGAATAGATGTGGCGGCTACATGCCTTTGAACTGAGTTACAATGAGGCTCAAGGGCCTTTTTATTATTGAACAATAAGAGAAAACCCTAAACAACCAAAACCCTAACCCGAGGAGATGTAACACCAAGAGTTTATGGGCCCCATTGGGGTTAGTTGGGCATCCAACTTCTCAGGGTCATAACTTGGTCATGTTATATTTGTTTGATGCATATGATACCTCGTTGGAAATATCTCTCCAAGGAATACAACTTCTGAATTAATTGCCACAACAATAGGTGGACAAATTTTTCCAAAAAAAACATCGTTTAGGGCCTCAAAACAACTCCCGAAGTTCAGGACTCGAAAACTGCCAAAAATAGTAAATTGTGCTACAATTAAAGGAACTGAAAAAACTAAAAGAAACAATGGTGAGGGTCCAAGTGGAATAGGTGGGTGGCCACAAATATCCACTTGGATCAGTCCTCCCCCCTTAGGAAGCAATGGTCCCCATTGTGTTGAGTTCCTCCATGAGATGAGGAAACTTTTGTTGAACTTAGTCCCTGGTGAGCATTTTCCTTGGTGGAGTTGGCTTGCTTTGACAACTCGATATAGTTGTATCCTCTATTTCTAAGTGTTCTTGGTTGATGTGTCCATGATCTGATTAGTTGTGGCCTGTTCCATGCAGTCTAGGTTGAGCTCTGTTGGTGTGATTTGTTCTGCAATGTCAAATGTGTCCAACAATGGTGGAAAGTATGGTCGAAGGCAATATACATTGAACACTAGGTGCAAACCAAGGAACGGTGGGATGCTAAGCTTGAAGGCATTGTCACTGATGGCCTTGGTCATGGTGTATGGCCCATATCGGAGTGGGAAAAGCTTGTGGTGGGGTCCAACAAGGCGCTCCTTCTACAAAAGTAGCCAAACTTTATCGCCCACCTAGAACTTGTGCGGCACTCAATTTTGATCATGGCATTGCTTGTACTTAGCATTAGCTATGTCCAATATATTTTGGACCTATTGGAAGATGTGTTGAATGCACTCAATGAAGTTGTTAGGTCTTTCAGCTTCGAACTACATGTGAATCGAATATACGTGAGTGGATGCAAATGGTATGGCCACATCAATGGGGCATAATGGTTGAAATTACAACCCTGCCTGAAAGGGGCTATGGCCTGTTGAGATGTGGAGAGCTTTGGTGTAGTTTTGTTAGACATAGGGGAGACTTTCATCCCATGTGCATGGATGCTTTGAGTTGTACATGCGTAGAATGTGTACAATCTTCCTGTTGACATCCTCTGTTTGGTTGTCAGTTTGGGGATGGAAACTCGTGGACTTAGTAAGTTTTGTATACAGCATCGACTAGAGAGTTGACCAAAATGCACTCAGGAATTTGTTGTTTCAATCAGAGATAATGGACTATGGGATCCCAAAGTGTATCCATACTCTCTCAAAGAAGAGCTTAACAGTGGCCTCTATTGTGATACTCTTCTTGCAGGCTTCCATGATAGCTATCTTAGAGAATATATCGAAGACCACGACAACACAATCATTGTCATGCTTAGTAGAAGGAAGGCCCAACATATAATCCATGGAGACATATTCCCAAAGCCGACTAGGAGTAGATAGAGGAGTATACGGGTCTTGTTTCTTAATGGTTGGTTTGGCAATGGTGCAAGCGATGTAGGATATAATGTACTTCCCAACATCTTGACAAAGTTTCAGACAATAAAAATACTTCTGCAATACCACCATTGTTTTCTCTACTCCAAAATGTCCAGCGACCCCACTATAGTGCACCTCCCAAATCATCTTGGCACGCTCACTTGAAGGAACATAGTTTTGTCCTAAGTGGCATAACAATGCATCCTGAAGGTAAAAATTTAGTACTTTCTTCCCTTCCAGGAGTGTCTAGTATATGTTGTTGAATTCTGGATCACTCTTGTAAATATGCGGCCACCCCAATGTCTCGTTCCCACAGGAGTCGAGCATAGTGATTAGTGCCATGAATGATGGTCGGTTGAGGCAATCAGCGACATTATTGGTGCTACCCTTCTTATACGTAACGTTAAAATAGAACTGTTGCGGATAGGTGGACCATTTCTGATGGCGATCATTTTGCAACTTCCCTTATGTCTCTATAAATTGTAGAGGTCGGTGGTCTATGTGGATGACCGTTTCCTTCCCCAGAATGTAATGCTTCCATTAATGACGGGCATGTACAATGGAATACACTTCTTTGTCATAAGTGGGGTACTTTCGGATTGTGTTTGAAAGTGTCTCACTATGGTAATCCACTGGATGCCCATGCTGAGTAAGAACCGCACCAATAGCATAGTAGAAGGCATTTGTCTCAATCTCAAATGGTTGTTGCAAGTCTGGTAATGTGAGCACTGGTGCCGATCAAAGGCAATTCTTCAACTCGAAGAATGTTTGATGTTGGGTTTCCAACCAAAATAAATTTGCTTTCGCTCCGCCCTTAGTGACTTGACTTAAAGGCCAAGTGATATGAGAGAACCCCAACACAAACCTACAGTATAAATTGGCAAGACCCAAAAAGCTGCGAAGCTCTGTGAGAGTGATTGGGACTGACCAATACCGAATGACTTGTATCATGGATGAATCCACATGTACACCCTTCTCATCAATGATGTACCCCAGATATTGAACTTGGGTTAGGCCAAACGTGCATTTCTCTAAGTTAGCACACAGCTTGTGTTGTCGAAGTGTTTGAAGGACCTGTTGAATATGGTGGAGGTGCTCTTCCAAACTCTAGCTGAAGATTAAGATGTCATCTAAATACACCACCACAAATGCATTGGTGAAGGGTCACAATATTTTGTCCATCAGTCTCATGAAGGTTGCAGGGGCGTTCATTAATCCAAATGGCATGACCAACCATTTGAAAAGGCCCTCCTTGGATTTGAAGGCACTCTTCCACACATCGAAGGGTTTGATAGGCACCTGGTGATAACCTGACTTCAAGTCAATATTGCTAAAATATTTTCCCCCCTTGAGTTGGCCTAGAAGGTCATCAATTCGCGGGGTTGGGTACCTATTTCGAACAGTGATCTTGTTCAATGCTCGATAGTCAACACAGAGCCTTCAGGTCTCATCCTTCTTTTGTACCAATACAATCGAGCTCCCACAGAGTGATGAGCTTGGCCTGTTGTGCCCTTTCTGCAGTAGTTCCTGACTCTACTTCTTGATCTCATCATTCTCAAGAAAAGAGCGTCGATAGATTAGTCCATTGGGCAGTGACACGCCTGGGTTCAAATCATTGGAGTGCTTGACCTGACAATGCAAAGGTATCCCTGTGGGTGAGGTAAAAATATCCTTGTACTCCTCCATGACCTTGTCCATCTATGGCTATTGTGCAAAGTTGCCCTGCCTGGAAGCCGTGGCCACAACCTTCTTCTTGCCTTGGGGACGAATCATAAGAAAAACAAATTTCTTGGTCTGGGAAATGCTCTTACTGCATTTCCTTGTAGTGATCAAAGAGATGGTAGTAGGTGGGGCTACCTCTAGTATCCTATACAACTTATTAGCCAAAGTAATAATCACAAAACGAGTTCTAGACTCATATACAACATGTCGCTTCCAAAAGTATGGTTGTCCTAACAATACATCATAAACTTCAAGAGGAGTAACGTCACACAGTACCTCATACGTGGAGGGCTTGATGTTGTAGGGAAGGCGACACTGTTGGCTGATGCAAAGATCTCATCCTTGGTGAAGCCACACGATGGTGTACAGTTATGGATTTGGTGTAGTCTTTAGTCCCAGCCACTTCATGACATATGCTGAAATGAGGTTCTTTTGGCTCCCATTGTCGAAAATAAACTGTAGCGGAGAACCCTTCACCCACATGTGTGAGTGGAAGAGGTGTTCCCCCTCCTCTAGATCTTCAGGCTCAATTTTCTAGATCTTTGTGGTGGCCACGGTAGCATTGGGCTCTGCATTAATGATTTGCTTCCCTTTGTCAGTTCCCTTATCGAGTTCTGATTCATAGTCAGAACCTATGTCTAATTCGGAAGCCTTTAATTTGGCCACCAGTGACTTCTTGGCTCGACACTCACTTGTATTGCGAGTGGAGCTCTTATGGAACTCACACCATTTTCCCGTGTCCTTCTTCGTCTCTGTGGTGTTGTTCTTTGCTTGTGGCTTCGAAGGTTTGTCCTGGGTAGCCCCGCCTTGGCTTGGTTCTTTGTTATGTGGTTTGGGGGCACATTTTCCTTGCTTTGGATTCGCATATCCAAAGTCCCACTTCTTTTGTTTAAACTTCTGCCCAATATTTATAGCATACCAATACGTTGTGCCAAGTGAGGAGATGTCCAGGAACTCCATCTCATCATGGATGTACTTGTGTAAACAGTCATGTACTTGAGCACCAAATTCCGTTTAGTGTCCTTGATACTCAGCATCGTGCGAAGGGTATGGAAAGTATTTGTCAACTCTGGCATATCTTGGTCCCTTCCCTGTCACAGTGTAGTCCACTTTATGTATTTATCTTCATAGCTCTCGACAAGGTAATATTGTTCCTTGATGGCATCTCGAAAAGAATTCCAAGTGGGTGCAGCTGAAAACAATGAGAGTTTACTCTCATCTTTTTGTTCACAGTAGGTTTCCCACTAGTCCTTGACGTGTGGGGCGGCTTTGAGAAGTGAAAAATTAATCTTTTCCCGATTGAAAAAGTCATGAACTGAAAAATATCCTTCCAACAGATTTAACCATTTAGCTATAGTGTTTGCATCTATTAGGCCTTCAAATATGAGAATATCAAAGTTAACTTGTACCTTAAAAGGAGTAGCGCCTCCAAAATGGTCGCTAGATGAAGATGCATCGCCTTTGGGTAGTCATCGAAGGATCTGGGAAAATTTATTCATAATCGCATCCCTCTGTCGCTTAAGGGCTTCCTTGAGCAGCATTTTGAAAGGATCTCCTACCCCTCATCTTTCTTTTCTTCCGCCATGGGAGGTCGTCAAGTTTTGCGAGGCTGATCCTACAATGGTGTAACCAAATCGAGCCCTGACTCCTTATACCCTGACCTCAATGGGGACATGCAAAAAAAAATAGAGAAAGAGTAGACCGCTATGATACCATTGATCTGAACTTAAATAGGAATTCTACAACTTACAGATATAATCATAAACATAGAGTTACAGCGAAAAACACTTCATTTCATTAATAGAAAAATATTGAACTATGCTTACAAACATGATGGAAATAAGATAGCTCAAGTGATGGTAGCTTATCTCTAAGAAGAGATGTGGCAGCTACATACCTCTAGACTGAGTTACAATGAGGCTCAAGGGCCTTTTTAGTATTGAGAAACAAGAGAAAACCCTAACCCGAGGAGATGTAACACCAAGAGTTTATGGGCCCTATTGGGGTTCAGTAGCCAACTTTCAGGGGTCGTAACTTGGTCATATTATCTTCGTTTGACACATATGATACCTCATTGGAAATATCTCTCTAAGGACTAAAATTCCTGAAAATATTGCCAAAAAACATCATTTAGGGCCTCACAATGGATCTGGAAGTTCAAAACCTGAAAAACTGCCAAAAATAGTAAATTGTACTACAATTAAGGAAACTGAAAAATTGAAAGAAACAATGGTGAGGGTCCAAGTGGAATAGGTGGGTGGCCACAAATACCCATCTGGATCAGACAGGTTGGCCTCAAAATCAAATGGACATTTTTGGACACCCCTACATATAAATACAAGTGACCTAAAAGCTCATTTGGACATCATCACATCAAAGCATCTTCTTCTCTTTTATCTAATTTGGTTCGACAAGATCGATGAAGGAAAGTTCATACAGGTGTCCAAAGTCACAGGTCAGAAGTTCGCACAAAAATTAGGGTTTATATTCTAGATGCATGCATAGCACAGGGAAATCTCATCCACAGACGCACACATGCTAAGGCCAAGGTAGCGTCTGGGAGCTACAAATGCTTAGATGCTATCCTGAAGGGAGCATCTAGGGGTTTGACTCTATTTGACCATCATTTGAAGTTTTTTGAAGTTGTCTGAAGTCTGAATCAAGTTGTCTTTGATATATTATGCCACTCTAAACTGGTTTCTGAAGTTGTTGTGTTGTACTTCTAATCATATTGTATTGGGCTCATTGCACTCTCTTCTGAACATTTTATGAAAATCTAATAATAGAATAATTTCAAAGGGTTTTCCCCCTAGTGGGGTTTTTCCCTGGTCTTCGACCAAATCTGGTGTCTCTTTTTGATGTTTCGATTGTCTTCTTTCTCATTACATATATTGTTCTATCTTCAATTATTGTTTATGAATAGAAAGACTATTTGTGATTGGAAATACTGCTAATTGAAGTTTGGAATTGGGCTAAAGTAATTGATGCAACATAGAACAATTTGAAAATTAACATGGTTTCAGAGCTAAGATGAAGGACAAGCCCAAAAGGAGGCAATCCTTGAAGCACTCATCTTTGGGAAGTTGAAAGAATTGATTTAGTAAAAGTCAAGATGACTTCCTACTTCAAGAGTCATGAGAAGTTGGGTGACTCATCTAATTTTTCTACATGGAAAGTTAGGTTGGAGATCATAGTTGATAACAATTGTGTTTTTAACTACATTCAAGGAAAGGTGCCCGAGCCTCCGGAGAATGCATCAGTTGCTAGCAAGAACAAGCACAAGAAAGGTGAGTTCAAATAAAAACAAATTATAGTTGGTTGATTACAAGATAATCTACTTTAATATGTTGGAAACTTGACAAGGTCTAAAGACATGTATGATAAGGTATTTAGCATGTATGAGGCCAACAATTTGAATGAAATCCTCACCTTGAAATATCAACTCAAAGACATCAAGATTAATAAAGGAGAGTCCCTACAATCCTAGATAATGAGGATCTCTTTTATTAGAGATAAATTGCAAAGCGTTGGATAAGCTGTGTCTAACAGGGAACTGGTGTTCATGACTCTAAGAGGTCTTCCTCCTATTTGGAAAACATTCGTCACTACTATAAGCAACACTAATTTCCTCACTTCATTTAATGAAATTGTTGGAATTCTCACTCAAGAAAAGTCAAGGATGATAGCAAGAGGAAGGATTCAAAAGCACAAAGAAGGAGAACCCATTGCATACATCGCTCATGACAAGAAGAAGAAGAAAGGGAAAGGAGTTCCATCAAATTGAAGAAAGCCTCATCCTCTAAATTCTGATGGAAGAAAAAAATATGTGAACATCGAATGCTACAATTGTAGTAAGAAAGGGCACTACGCTTGAGAGTGCCTAGAGAAGAACAATTGACCACGTTATAATACTAGAAGCAACAACAATGGGTTCAATGATCAAAGAAGGAGAGATGACCGAAGGAATGACCGCAATGGAAGAAATGGTAGAAGGAGAAAGGATGCTCTAAGTGACCATGAAGAAGATTGTCATCCACAAAAAAAGTCAAAATTCCCTAGGTATGAGAGTAATGTTGTGAATCAATCTGAATATATTCTTATTTCACTCTTACAAGTTCATCTCCTCTAGATTCGTGGGCTAATTGGTTGGTTGATCGTGGGGCCACTCATCACTTCTCTAGTTACAAGGAAGTTCTCTCTAATTTAGTAGAGAGGGAGTCAAATTTGAAACTCATTCTTGGATACAACTCCACTTATCCCATTGGGGAATCTATTGTACTACATGATGTAATGTATGTCCCTGGGTTAAAGAAGAATTTGGTATCAATATCCGCTTTGGAAGACAAAAGGATGAGGGTTTCTTTCATCAAAGGAAAGGTTCTTACTTGGCCTGTTGTATCACTTATGAGAGATGCATTCACTTTTGGAACAAGATATGAAGGACTCTACAAGGTCATTGGAAGACCACTACTAGCATTGGCTCATAATATAAATCCTCTAAGTGAATTATGGCACCGAAGTTTGGCCCATCTTCATTATGATGCTCTTCCGAAATTGGAGAACTTTGTCTCAGGGATTCCAAAGGTTCAATCTCAACATGGAGTATGTTTGGGATGTGCTAGTGGCAAAATGACAAGGGGACCATTTCCCTCTAGTGAAAACAAGACCACTGACATCCTCCATCTCATTCATTCTGACATATGTGGATCGATGCCCGTCAACTCTATTATTGGATATCCTTATTACATCACATCCATTGATGATTTTTCAAGGAAGACATGGATATACTATTTGAAGCATAAGGATGAAGCCTTCGAAACATTTGAGTTCAAAGCATTGGTTGAAAATAAAATAGGGAATAAGATCAAAATATTCAAGTTCAATAATGGTGGAGAATACATGTCAAATGAATTCATTGACTTTTGCAAAAAGGAAGGTGTCAAGAAGGAAACAATTGTGCCATATATTCCCGAACAAAATGGTCTAGTTGAAAGGAAGAACAGGTCTATAGTAGAAGCCTCTTGAGTGATTCTCCATGATCAAAAGTTGCCTAAATTTATTTGGGCCGAAGCTTCACATGTTTCCATATATGTTCAAAATAGGGTGCATCATCAAGCTTTGGAAAAAAACTCTCGAAGAAGTATTTACAGGTGTGAAGCTCGACATTATTCATCTCCGCAATTTGGATGTCCCATATGTTTCCATGTACTGAAGGACAAAAAGGAACAAATTGGAAGCTACAAAAAGAAAATGTACCTTTGTTGGGTATTATGAAATTCTAAAGCATTTAGAATATGTATTCCTAGTAAAAATAAGATCGAAATTATCAAGGATGTTACATTCGATGAAGATGTTGCACTTGGAAAAGAAAGAGACCTTCCTTTGCCTCCTCCTCCCAAGAAGAATGGTGATATGGACATCTTGGATGGCCCGCCCATGCCCGAATCTGGGACTGATATTTTTTATGATCCCATGGAGCCCATGGATCCCTTAGATTCTCCTCCTAGTAATCCTCCTATTAGGAAGAGACCACTTTGGCTCTATGACACTCTTCAGGATGTTGATAGTCATGTGCCCGTCCGAAGATTTTTTAGAGAAAGGAAGAAGCCATGCAGGTATCATGGATATGGTGCAGCCATGAGCACTATGATTCAAGTTGAGCCTTCCCCATTCGAAGAAGTCGTAAAAGAGAAATTTTGGAAAGATGTTATGGCTGGGGAATATGAATCTATTATGAAGAATGATGTATGGGATGTTGTACCAAGACCGAAGGGGAAATTCGTGGTAACCTCAGTGGATATTCAATATCAAGCATGGAATTTATGGAAGCATTGAAAAATACAAGGCGAGGTTCTTGGCTCAAGGATTCTTCCAAAAAGAGGGAGAAGATTATGATGATATACTTTCACTTGTGGCTAGATATACAACCATTCATTCGATAGTTTTCCTTGCCACAAGTCAAGGATGGACCCTTCATCAAATGGACGTAAAGGCCACATTCCTCCATGGCATGTTACAAGAAGAAGTATACATTGAGCAACCACAGGGATTTGAAGTAGAGGATCGAAAGACACACATTTGTAGATTAAAGAATACATTGTATGATTTGAAGTAAGCCCCAAGAGAATGGTACTCCCACATAGACATTTATTTGGTGAAGTTGGGATTCACAAGACAAAATTTCAATCCCAACCTCTACTTCAAGGTAGTCCAAGGTATGTCGTTGATTTTGGTTTTATATGTTGACGATCTATTCCTGACAGGTAGTGAGCCTATGATGATCGAGTGTAAGAGGTATCTATCATCTAAATTTGAGATGAAGGACCTTGAACTCATGCACTATTTTCTAGGCCTTGAGGTGTGGCAAAGGCCTGATGAGATTTTCCTTTCACAAGGAAAATATGTTGTGAAGTTGTTGGAAAATTTTGATAAAATGCAAGTCTCTACCCACACTGATGGAAATGAATTTCAAGAAGTTATGTGGAGAAGTTGCAAGACCCGATTTGGCAAATCCATCTAAGTATAGATAATTGATTGGGGCTCTGATGTTCCTTGTGAACACCCATATAGACATATGATATGCACAGAACACATTGATTCAGTTCATGATTGAGCCTCTCCATGCACATTGGATTGCTGCCAAACACATTTTGAGATATGTGCAGGGAACGATCACACTTGGTTTGAGATACTCTATTGGAGATATTCAACTTTGTGGATACACAAATGCTGACTGGGCAAGAAATGTTATCAATGAGAAGAGTATGTTAGGATGTTGTTTTATTTTTAGATCTTCCATGATATCTTGGATGAGCAGGAAGTAGAAGTCTGTAGCATTGAGTATCATCGACATAAAGTATATTGTTGCTAGCATGGCTAGTTGCGAAGTAGGTTAGTTGAGGAAGCTCTTTGGAGAGCTATTTGAGCAAGTCCTAGCCACTACAATGATATATTGTGACAACAAGAGTGGGATCTGTCTGGCAGAGAATCTTGTGATTCATGACAAGTCCAAGCACATAGAGATCCAATATCACTTTATTCAAGACATGGTGCAAAGAGGATATGTTTAACTCCATCACATATCGACTCAGATATCGACAGATGAGAAGATTGCATATATTCTCACCAAGGCTTTACCAAAAGGGAATTTATTGGTCTTCAAAGAGCAGCTTGGACTGATGGATGTGACCCCTCCAAATAAGAGGCACCACTGGTGAGGACATTGAGTCATACTCTTCCCCCCTGTTTGAGCTCCCAAGATGAGGAATTGAGATAGAGGGCTCCTAGGGTTGAGGGAACTATGGACAATAGGGTATTACCCTTATCTATTACCCATAGGTTTGGATCAGTAGCTCACCCTATCTTGGTCTTTCACAAGTATACCCCAATTGGCATCATACCCACAAACTGGGCTTGCTGGGATTATCCCTCCCCGTCTGGACAACAGGTGAGGAGGCTTGGGGGTGTGAGATCCTTACCTTTGGTAAGTTGGTTATCTCGCCCAAGCTAGTATTATGATGTAGGTGTTCTACCACATGACTCTTAAGGGTCATTGTTTGGAAAATCGGTAGGTAATAAGATGGGTTGAGTAGTAGCTCCCCAACATCACCTATTTCTCGATATGGGTTGAGTTGTAGCTCCCTCATGACATATTTTTGGGTAGTAGCCTGGTGACATATTTCTAAGTAGTAGCCCGCTGACAGATATTCCTGGTTGTAGCCTATTGATAGAGGCTGGTAGATTTTTCTCCCTATGATTATTCTTCTTTAGATTCGAGAATGTCTCAGCAGAAATATTTGATCATATTTTTACACATGATGACAGGATGACACATTGATCGATGGATAGGTTTTACAGGTGGAATTCTCCCTAGTTGAGAGGGAGTGTTAAAAAATATGCAACTGCATTTAAATTCCGCTTTGGACTACTCATTTGATGGATATGATGATGACATTGAGTTCTTATTTTCAAGAGTACCAAAATCAACCTAAAGATCACCTCGTTCGGACAAGCAGAAGTTGGTTTTTGATTTTGTGCACCCAGGATATTGGATTAGGTCGGCTTCACTCTCATGCACACTTAGACAGGTCAGCCTCACTCTCATGCACACTTGGACTGGTCAGTCTCAACATCAAATGGACATTGTTGAACACCCCTAGTAGCCTATAAATACAAGTGACCTAGAATCTCATTTAGAGATAATCACATCAAAGCATCCTCTTCTCTGCTATATGATTTGGTTCGACAAGATCGACGGAGGAAAGGTCGTACAGGGGTCTAAAGTCACAGATATGTAGTTCACACAAAAATTAGGTTTTATGTTCGAGCCACACAGAAATATTGTCGAAAGACACATGCATGCTAAGGCTAAGGTAGCATCTGGGAGCTAGAGATGCTTGCATGCTAACCTAACGGGAGCGTCCAGGGGTTTGACTACAGCTGATCATCATCTAAAGTTTTATGAAGTTGTCTAAAGTCTTAATCAAGTTGCCTCTGATATATTCTACCATTGTAAACTGGTTTCTAAATTTTTTGGGTTGTATTTATGATCATATTGCATTGGGCTCATTGTACTCTCTGTTGAACATTTTATGAAAATCTAATAAAATAATAATTTCAAATGATTTTCCCCCTAGTGGGGTTTTTCCCTAGTCTTCAACCAAATCTGGTGTCTTTTGTTGATGTGTCGATTGTATTCTTTGTCATTGCATACATTGTTCTATATTCAATTATTGTTGATGAAAGGAAAGACTAATTGTAATTGGAAATACTGCTAATTGAAGTTTGGAATTGGGCTAAAGTAATTGATATAGCATAGAACAATCGGAAAATTAACATGTCATCATGTGAGATGGCAGATATACCCGATAGTCGTGAGGTGTATCAGTGTACCCTACAAATATGCCCAACTCGGTTAGCGATTCTAGCTTTTCCCTTGCATCCTTGGTAACATGAGAGTAAAATTATGAACCAAAGATCATGAAGTATCCCAGATCTAGTTTCTTACCTGAAAAAACTTCTTCTGGTGTACTCATCTTGAGAATTCGATGGGGAATTATTTTCTACACATATACAGTTGTGTTGCATGCTTCAACCCACAATTACCACGATAGGCCCTGATCATGTAACATTTCCCATGCAGCTCCCACAATACTTTTGTTCTTCCTTTCAACCACCCCATTCTACTGTGAGTTATGGGGTGCTATTAACTCTCGTTGAATGCCTTATGATGCACAGAAGTTCTTGAATTCATTCAACACATATTCTCCATTGTTATCGTCCCTAAGAGCTTTAACTTTCATGTCAGTGTCCTTCTCATCAAGTGCTTTAAATCCACAAAATTTAGCTTCTGCATGAAGCAAATCCATGTATTATGAGAAAAATCATCTACAAATATTACATAATACATGTGCCTGGCCATGGAGGCTGTTGAGAATGGTCCACACATGTCTGACTGAACTCTTTCAAGCATTTCTTGTGCTTAGCTGTCATTATCATGAAATGTAGCTTTGGTGTACTTCATCAACGTACACCATTTGCATGTGTCTCTCTGCTCTAGTGTACCCTTGGGAACTCCTATAGAAATTTTTTGCATGATCTTCAAAGCTCCGTGGTGTAAGTGACACAATCTTATAGGCCACAAGTCACCAATGTCTTGGCTTTGCACCTTCTTTGCTTTTTTGCTCAAAGTAGCACAATCTTCTACATCCAATTTGTAGAGGTTCTTTACCTAAACCTCGATCCACTTCACTTGCCATGAGGCTATGTGAAGAAGGAAGGCCTTTCCTTTGCTAAATATCACATCATAGCCGCAATCCTCCAACATGGAAACTTAAACCAAATTCTTTTTCAAACCCAGAACATACATGACATCTTTTAATGTGAGAGGAGAACCAGACTCTCTCTGAAAGGTAACAGTATTGATGTCAATTGCATTATACATCCCATCATCTCCCATTTCGATGTGCATTTGGAGGCCATTCTCCTGCAAGTCACTAAAGAATTCTTTGTTTTTGGTCATATGGAATGAGGCTCCACTATCCAGATACCACAGACTACCCATCACGGATGTCACCATGCAAGCAATGAGGGTGAAATCCAATTCGGATTGTGAAGCAAGAGCTTCATCTGCCCTCCTGAGGGCTTCTTGTGCAGACACTTTGTGGCATAGTGTCTCATCTCGTGATAGTGAAAACATCTAATCTTTGACATGTCCCTCTTTTGATCGCCCTGACTAGAATTTAATTTGGAATGGGATGACTTCCCTTTCCCTTTCTTTGCCTTTCCAGCTAAGGCACAGTTCTTCTCATCATCATGCTTGGATGAGGATCCATCTATGGTATTCTGTTGAATCTCTTCTTGCACCAAATCATACCACAAACGCTCCCACCCTGGTAGCTTCTCCCTCCCATTTTCTGAGTCCTGGTAGTTGTGTCAGCTCTTGCGAAGGCCTAGAAGTGATAGGTTGATCAGATCATCTTCAGCAACTGCAACACCGACACTTCCAAGCCCATCACGACATTAGGTGAACTTGGTCAAGTACTTCGGCATTGTGTCGCCCTTCTCCATCTTGATTTCCCTAAGTTTGTCCTTCGATGACAGCTTATTGTGGTCATTGTTGTTTTGAAACAAGTCTGTCAAGGCCTTCCACATTTCATATGGAGTCTCCTTACTGTGGAAGTTCGAGACAATATGATCTTGAACTCCTTCTAGGATAATCCTTCTTGCCTTTGCAACATATTTTCTCCACTCTGCCAGAGCTTGAGCATCAGTTGTTGGAGGCTTAGGAATATCTTTGTCTATGAATTCCTTAAGACTGTTGTCTTCCAACACTGCCTTTGTCTTGTCTTTTCAAGCAATATAGTTAAAACTACCCCCAATGGCATATTCGAGTCTCAATCCACAAAATGACATCCTACTGGCTCTGAAGAATGATACTGCAAATTCGATTTCACCTGCAAAAGACAAACTCGTATTCTCCTCTTCTATAGTGATTTCTACTCCGATACCATATAGAAATTCCTTGTAGATTCAAACTGTCAATTGTAATATGTTAAAACAATAGACTTGAATCTACTCTACTCATGAGTGGAAACAATTAAATGATCGCGAAATCACAAAGCATACAAGAGAAAGAATTCAATCAACACATTACACAATGATTTCCTGGGAACTTCCATAGCTAAAAACACCTACTATCTATATATTACATTAGTCAGAAAATATGAGGAGATTACAATGTTTTTCTCAAGCTTGAGAAACCTCTACACTATCTCTATCTGTCTCACAGCTTCCTAGACAAGCCCATTCCAATATTTAACCAATTTTCTACTTGCCTAAGTCCATATTTTCTTGTGTTGTTTCCTTGGGAATTATCCCCTTATTAATTAGCAAAATTCCTCAAAAGAATTACGCAATCCATCATAAGCTTTCATCTGACTACATGCGCCACTCATACAATTCAGATGATTATACAACTGATAGTACATTGTCCCTGAACTCCAATCTCAACTGGGTAACTCTCAAATCTGACATGCATGAATTATTTATGAGAGAATCATTAGTTTACTAGTTGATCACTACAAGTAGCACCACACTACACTATAGGCAACACCACACTACTAGACCTCCCATTAGTTCCTCCAACAGTTGGAACTATTTTAACTGACTTTAACTCAGTTACACTGAATTAATTCATTGCAAGTCAAAATAAGCTCAACCAAGGACATCAAAACATTAAATTTAAGTTCTTTATCTAAAATTTTATAATTTAAAAAAATTGAAATAGTAAAATTCCTACACAAAACTTTAAATCTTACTTAAAACATTAAAATAGTAAATTTCTAGCACAAAATCTTAAATTACCCAAAACCTTAAATTTTTTGAAACCTTATATTTTACAAAATTCTAAATAAATAAAAATACCAATGAAATTTCAACCAAAAAAACTTAAAACTCACCTAAACCAAAAAAAACTTAAAACTCACCTAATATCCTTAGATAAAAATAAAAATAAAAAATAAAAAAACCATACAATAAAATAACATAATACTGCCTAATCCAGTCCCCTCATAAATAAAGTATACCTACTATCTTTAATAAAACCGGTGTTTTTCAGTTGACATAATGCTACTCTATCCATTACCACTACAAATACACTATCCCTACTCATTTTTTTCGAAAGTAAAAGTAGATGGTCAGGTGATTTTAGTTGAACATCTACCTTTACTAAGATTTGAAGTAGATAGGCAAGCGCTTGAAGTTGAAGTCTAAGTTTAAATATTAAATATGTCATATCACATTCATGGTATTTTTTCGATAGAGTTCAACATCAAGATCAAATTGTGTGTTTTCTTAATTAAATTACCATCCAATATGAAGCGGCCCTGATGCAGAAAAAGATTGAAAGCAAGATTCAAACTCAGCCAGTTATATTCCACTAAAGTAACTGATTTTTGTTGCAAAAAGATCTTTCACTGGTTTATAAAATGTGATTAGAAATTTAGAAATTACCATTTGAATACGAATAATATGATAGAATAAAAGGGAACCTAATTCTCATGGCTTGCCATAACTTTGAAGCAACAACAATTTTCTGCAATATTACGCTCTGCTTCTCAAGAAATGTATAGTTACTTGCACTCACCATTCTACCATAGTTGTTTATGTAATAATTTTTAGATTAATAAATTAAATGTTTTATAAATTTGATTATAAATTTGCCTAAACATTAAAGAAATTGTCTAAAGAATTTTCCGCGAAATCACATAAATACTCTTTTGTCCACGCGTTTGACCTAATGACCCGAGTCAAACCAAAATATTCTTGATATATTTAATTACTATTATTCTTAGAAATTAGTTAAAATAGGTAAATAAAAGTATTTATTTGTTAAATTTACTAAATGTACTTGTTTATTAATTCATGTATATATAAATAACTAATTCACACTAAATTAATATTCTTGGTACATCATATTTTTATTTAATAATAATCCTATTTATCATTAAATATAATGGTCCATTTGAAATTTAATTTAATAATTTATATTATTAAAATAATATTATTATTCCAATAATATTAATAAAATACCCAGTCAAACAAATAATAATCTTGTTATATTTAGTAACTATTATTCTTAGAACTTAGCTAAATTAGATAAATTATAACATTTGTTAATTTAACTAAATGAACTTGTTTATTAATAAATGTATATACATATACAACAAACGAATTAATTCAAACTAAATTAATATTATTTATTTAATACTAATTAAATCTAATGGTCCATTTTAAATTAAATTCATCAATTATATCTTCTATCAAGATATGATTTTATAATAAATTTAATAATTTATATTTATTCAATAATCTATATTTGTTTAATAATTTGCTATTCTCATAATACTCTTAAATTACCCATGTAATTAGGGGAATATGTTGTTACAAATTTTTTATTCATTTTTAATATTTATCAAATGTATATGAAATTAGGTGAAGATACTAGTAGTATGTTATAGGATAATAATTTTGGTATATCATTTATTTAATAATTATTATTTCAATTCTAAAGGTATAGTAGTAATACATATATAATGAAATTATGAAAACAAAAACTTAATAAGCCAATTCAAGAATATTATTATTTTAATTATAATATTATGTTTTAATGTAACCCAATAATAACATAATTGAAACAAGGTTAATACATTTATTAGCTCGAAATTAATAACCTATTAATAACAACAAATAATAGGACTAAACCATACCAATACTATAGGAAAAAAGACCAACCATCGAAAACAACTCTTAAGGAGAGGGAAAAAGAAACCTTAAGAACTAAAAAAAAAAGGGCTTGAGGAGGCTAGGAAGACAGGGTTGGGAGCCAGCGACTACTAATCTTCCATCCATCATCCCTATTAAGATTAATCGGCCTTTTTTCAATCTCCAAGGCCTCTCTAAATTTGCGATGGTGAAACTGTGCAACTTTAGCAATGACTTGAGCATCTTCAATACAGACATGATGCATCGTCTTCTCAGCATGTTCAGCCAGGGCTGAGGACTTGGTCCTACCATGCCTTAAGTCAGCCGAATGCTCACTAATACTTTGATTAATAGAGTGACCCGTCTCACCAATATATGGTGTCCCACAGGAACACGGGTTGTCTTCCGTTCTTGGATGTTCTCATCTCTAAGAATGTGGATGGTTCCTTTTCTCATCGGGTGTTTAGAAAGAAGACGCATACTGAGCAATACTTGCATGCTTCTTCCCATCATTTCCCCACTCAGAAGTTAGGGGTTCTAAGCACGCTGGCCACCCGTGCTATCAGAATTTCCGATGAAGAGAGCTTGGAATCAGAGAAGGCTCATCTTCTAGATGTCTTCATGAGGAATGGTTACAGTAGGCACCTAGGTCAAAAAGCCTTCCTCAAGGCCAAGAAGGAGCCCTCAACCCGAAGAGATCCTAAAGATCATGTCATGGGTATTAACTTTCCTTACATCCAAGGGGCCACCGATAGGATTGCGAGGATTCTGAGGAAGTACGATGTGCCCGCAACTTTTAGACCTCTCAATACTATCCGTGGCTCCCTCAGATCTGTTAAGGATCCTATTGACCCTAAAGACATGAAGGGCGTCTATGTCATTCCGTGTTCCTGTGGGACACCATATATTGGTGAGATGGGTCACTCTATTAATCAAAGGATTAGTGACTATTCGGCTGACTTAAGGCATGGTAGGACCAAGTCATCAGCCCTGGCTAAACATGTCGGGAAGACGATGCATCATGTCTGTATTGAAGATGCTCAAGTCATTGCTAAAGTTGCGTAGTTTCACCATCGCAAATTTAGAGAGGCCCTAGAGATTGAAAAAAGGTCGATTAATCTTAATAGGGATGATGGCTGGAAGATTAGTAGTTGCTGGGTCCCAGTCCTGTCTTCCTAGCCTCCTTAAGCCCCTTTTTTTTTAGTTCTTAAGGTTTCTTTTTCCCTCTCCTTAAGAGTTGTTTTCGGTGGTTGGTCTTTTTTCCTATAGTATTAGTATGGTTTAGTCCTATTATTTGTTGTTATTAATAGGTTATTAATTTCGAGCTAATAAATGTATTAACCTTGTTTCAATTATGTTATTATTGGGTTACATTAAAACATAATATTATAATTAAAATAATAATATTCTTGAATTGGCTTATTAGGTTTTTGTTTCATAATTTCATTATATATGTATTACTACTATACCTTTAGAATTGAAATAATAATTATTAAATAAATGATATACCAAAATTATTATCCTATAACATACTACTAGTATCTTCACCTAATTTCATATACATTTGATAAATATTAAAAATGAATAAAAAATTTGTAACAACATATTCCCCTAATTACATGGGTAATTTAAGAGTATTATTAGAATAGTAAATTATTAAACAAATATAGATTATTGGATAAATATAAATGATTAAATTAATTAATTATAAAATCATATCTTGATAGAAGATATAATTGATGAATTTAATTTAAAATGGACCATTAGATTTAATTAGTATTAAATAAATAATATTAATTTAGTTTGAATTAATTCGTTTGTTGTATATGTATATACATTTATTAATAAACAAGTTCATTTAGTTAAATTAACAAATGTTATAATTTATCTAATTTAGCTAAGTTCTAAGAATAATAGTTACTAAATATAACAAGATTATTATTTGTTTGACTGGGTATTTTATTAATATTATTGAATAATAATTATTTTAATAATATAAATTATTAAATTAAATTTCAAATGGACCATTATATTTAATGATAAATAGGATTATTATTAAATAAAAATATGATGTACCAAGAATATTAATTTAGTGTGAATTAGTTATTTATATATACATGAATTAATAAACAAGTACATTTAGTAAATTTAACAAATAAATACTTTTATTTACCTATTTTAACTAATTTCTAAGAATAATAGTAATTAAATATATCAAGAATATTTTGGTTTGACTCGGGTCATTAGGTCAAACGCAGGGACGTTTTTGTGATTTCTCGCGGAAAATTCCTTTAGACAATTTCTTTAATTTTAGCAAATTATAATCAAATTTATAAATTTTTTTATTTTATTAAACGGACACTATGGTAGAATGGTGAGTGCAAGTAACTATACATTTCTTGAGAAGCAGAGCGTAATATTGCAGAAAATTGTTGTTGCTTCAAAGTTATGGCAAGCCATGAGAATTAGGTTCCCTTTTATTCTATCATATTATTCGTATTCAAATGGTAATTTCTAAATTTCTAATCACATTTTATAAACCAGTGAAAGATCTTTTTGCAACAAAAATCAGTTACTTTAGTGGAATATAACTGGCTGAGTTTGAATCTTGCTTTCAATCTTTTTCTGCATCAGGGCCGCTTCATATTGGATGGTAATTTAATTAAGAAAACACACAATTTGATCTTGATGTTGAACTCTATCGAAAAAATACCATGAATGTGATATGACATATTTAATATTTAAACTTAGACTTCAACTTCAAGCGCTTGCCTATCTACTTCAAATCTTAGTAAAGGTAGATGTTCAACTAAAATCACCTGACCATCTACTTTTACTTTCGAAAAAAATGAGTAGGGATAGTGTATTTGTAGTGGTAATGGATAGAGTAGCATTATGTCAACTGAAAAACACCGGTTTTATTAAAGATAGTAGGTATACTTTATTTATGAGGGGACTGGATTAGGCAGTATTATGTTATTTTATTGTATGGTTTTTTTATTTTTTATTTTTATTTTTATCTAAGGATATTAGGTGAGTTTTAAGTTTTTTTTGGTTTAGGTGAGTTTTAAGTTTTTTTGGTTTAGGTGAGTTTTAGGGTTTTTTTGGTTGAAATTTCA
>APFE030705999.1:160561-172874 GCA_000404065.3 Pinus taeda
CGCAAGTGTGCCTTTAGGAAGCCCTGTAGTGATCTGTTGCAGTATCTTCAAGGCTCCATGGTGAAGGTGACCCAATCTCCTGTGCCACAACTCGCCATCATCCCGGCTCACCAATCCTTCTGCCTTGCCTACCATTACTGCGCATCCATCTACATGCAACTGATAAAGGTTCCTCACTCGAACCCCTATCTTCCGGGTCTCACCAGTTGTCTTGCTGCGCAGGAAGGCCTTTCCCTCGCTGAAAACAACATCATACCCCTTGTCTTTTAACATCGCCACTGAGATGAGATTCTTCTTCAATCCTGGAACATGCATGACTTCCTTCAATACAAAGGGTTTACCAGACTCCCTCTCAAAGGAAATGGTACCGATACCGGTCGCACTGTATCTACCATCATCGCCCATCTCGATGTGCACTCCAAGATCTTTGTCCTCCAGATCGGAGAACAAATCTCTATCTCCCGTCATGTGAAAAGGCGCACCACTGTCCAAGAACCACACTGATCCCATCACACTTGAAACCAAGCATGCGATCAATGAAAAATCAAGCTCAAACTGAGAAGCTAAGGCCTCTCCCCCTGCAGATCCAGCATCTTGCTTGTTCTTCTTCTTCTGCGGACAATTTGTGGCATAGTGTCCGTGCTGGTGACAGTGAAAACACTTCACCTTGGACATATCCTGCTTCTTGCCTTTCGCACCAGACTGAGAAGCTTTCTTGCTCTTCCCTTTCTTTACTTTGGCAGCCAAAGCACAATTCTCTTCATCAGCTCCCTTTAACGAAGATCCGTCCCTGGTACTCCGCCTGATCTCCTCCTGCACAAGATCTGACCATAGTCTTTCCCATCTTGGCAACTTCTCCCGACCATTGACAGAGTCCTGATAGGAATGCCAACTCTTCGGAAGACCAAGGAGAGCCAAGCTCACCAAGTCCTCATCATCAACAGTAACCCCCACACTTCCCAGCTCATCTCGACACTGAGTGAACTTCGTGAGATACTTTGGAATACTGTCACCCTTCTCGCATTTGATGTTTCTGAGTTTATCTTTGAGCGCCAGCTTCCTCTGATCGCTCTTGCTTTGGAATAATTCTGTTAATGATTTCCACATCAAATATGGAGTAGCCTTTCCATGGAGGCTGGACACAATGTGATCCTTCACGCCCTCCAACAGAATCCTTCGACATTTTGAAATCTTCTTTTGCCAAGCATCAGCTTGAGTAGCATCAGTAGGCTTTAGGATATCCGTATCTATGAACTCCTTCAGCCCGTTATCATCCAATACTGCCTCCATCCTGTCCTTCCATGCAATATAGTTTGAGCTGCCCTCAAGAGCATACTCCAATCGCAATCCGTTGAAAGACATTGTTGCGTTGTCACCAAGAAAATATTGCTGCAAATTCGAATTCCACCAGCAACCAACTCAACCGCCTCGGATCTAAGATTCGTGAGAACACAATATTTCTTGTACAGAGATCGACTGTATGGGCATTCACCAGATATCTCACCTTCCAAAAGAAGGATGAATCCGGAGGCTACCTGGCCCGATTACAGACTCTGCTTGAAGAAATAGAATGTAAACACTTCCTGAATAGTAGATCAGATGATCAACAACTCTGATACCATGTAGAATTTTGAATATTTAACACATATTCAACAGAGATTATCCTGATCATGTACTATTGCGGAAAACATACACAATACATAAGCTCCTCTACGTTGATCATCAATATAGCAGCATCAATAACAATAAAAACATCAAGAGCATTCACACATTAACACAGTATGTATCCCGGGGAAAGCATCTCGCTAAAAACCCCAACTATCTGTATATTAATGATTGAGTCATGTAACATTACACAGCATAATACTTCTCACAAGTATCTCCACCTCTGTTACACACAATACAGCTCAGATCTGAATCAATTACTGGCTCAAATCTCCTTTGCTGCTTGCCTGCCTCCGCTGCTCAATACCTGCATGAGAATTGATGATAATTCCAAGGCAACCACGTATTTACTTGGCTAAATCACGTGAACACAAGCTACAACGTGGGCAAATACGTGGGCAAACTCATTGGCATACTCAATCCCTTGATTGTGCAAGATCCGATGCACAACTATAGTCACAACTGATAGCAATCTGATTCTCTAACACCTGTCCCTGCTGAACTGAACATGCACTGACATGCAACTGAGTTAACTGATGTATTCATTAGTTGTATTATAAGTTAATAACTTGTGAACTAATTAATAACTAATTCACAACTCATCTCTAGTCTATTCGCCAGTTAGACTAAATACAACCAGTTTAACAAAGCTAAACTGAACACAACTCCATCAACTGCACCTCCAGTCCACTAAACTCAACTCACTTGAGTTCTAGCTGAAGTCCTGCATGCAAATATTAGTCCTCCCATAGGTAACCACGTATTTCCTTCTGGGATCTGCATGTACCACATCCGTAGCTCATCCTGAAGTGCTCAAAGAGAATAAGACAAAGTTTATAGTCTAAATATTATTATGAGCTAATAATATTTGACTGTTCTATATTTAGACTGAGCAGTCACTCCGCTTTGATCAAAAATAGAAGTCCATCTATTTTTCCAATTTGATCATTCATCCATAAACAACAACCTGCAATCCATAGACATGATCCATATGTCTAAAAATAGACATAGTCTAAAAATAGACTTGCGCCAAAAATAGCCTGCGGGCCCACTTAGTGAAGGCGACTCTTTTCACTAAGCTCCATCATCTTGTTGCAATCTCAACAAAATATATGAAAATATAATCATCTAAGTTGAGGCTTCCTTGGCCCTTCCCTTGCAATTTAACTGGTTGTGCTCTTCGGGAAAGTCCAACAATGAAGTAGATATCTTCTACTTCAATTCACAAGGGAATTTTATCAATCATAAAATAATCCCCTTCTGGATCCCAGTATTTCACAAGCATCTCCTGCAACCTTTTGTTGGTTTTCATATTAGGCATTTTGAAAAAAATCAATAATCCACACCCTCTCAATGAATCTAGTGACTGTACTATGTCTCTTTCTTTCCATGTGATAGTCATCCTGCAATTCAAGCAATTTTATCCACTAAAATTCATAATTTGAAAATTTTCACTGTGCACATGTGGGTTCGATTCATACACAATCTAGTATAGGGCTTACTCACACACAACTTTGATATGCCAAACCCGCATATGCATAGAGTAAAAACCTATAAACAAGATCCCTACGGTAAAATTCTTGAAAAAATGCTTGAAATGTACATAAATTCATTGAAAGATCAAATTTGATGAATATTGGACATTTAGTAATTATTCGTGCCCAGAAATAGGGTGGATTGTGGTTGCCGGTCTTTGCTCCATAGCTCCTTTTCTCAGTTGTAAAAAACACAAATGAGGTTTGTTGAGCCAAAAGGTCTATTTATAACTTGTAGTTAAAAAAAAAAATTGAAAACCCACTTTTACAAAATTTGTGCTTTATTTTTAATAATTTTATAAATTTGTGACCTTTTGGCTTTGAGTGCTGGGATAGGTTGTCTTTCGGGTTAAATTGAAGGCTTTGATATTTTTTCTATTGCTTTGATTCCATGAATTATAACCCATCATAGCAGGTATCGTTTTTCGTCACTAGCATATATGTTAGGGAAGATCACTTTTCCATTGCATTATGCATTCTAGCCTCCATACTGTGATATGTTGCCTTAGGGTCGACCCCATTGTGTTATGATTCTTAAAGCCATTTTCACTCGTCGACTTATAAAATCATGACATGATGGTAGAGACTTCCTTTACATGGGCTTCCTAGTTAGATCCTTGTTGACATATGTTGAACATGCTGCAAAGATTGAGTAGGCTCGGGTGTCCTCTTTAGTCCCACCATGACTTTTTGTGATGAAGCTTCATTCTCCTTCTTCTTCACTAACTCTCTAGCTTTATACACTAGAGGCTCCCACATGTTGAGTTGTACTACTGCATTGCATGTTAACTATTTGTACCTTTTTTCCTTAAGCCAGCTTCACTTGGACTCGTGTATAAGCCACTTTTTTACCATATCTTTTTACAAAATCAACCTTGCAATCACTTAGCCTCTACAACTTGATACCTTTTTCCCATGGAAAGAACATTCCTTTGAGTGTCATTGACCAATTTTGTCACCTTGCATTGAGCATAGAAATTTTCCCCTCCGAGGAACTAGCACATCTATATTTGGACATTCATTCTTTCCACTCTTCCATATGAATTCTTTTATTCTTTTTTTTTCAGGCTTTCCAAATATGAAAAAGACAAAAATTAATATATTCCAGAAGGAGCGGGAACTAGACTTTAATTCCATAATTGATGGTAGTAAGATTCGGTTGTGTCTCCCATGAACAAAGCACTCAAAATGAGTTTTTCCTCCATCGAGATGGTCTTTAGTTTGACTTAGGAGAGTCATAACTTTGTTATTGAGTCAGTACTCCTCTGGTTGGTTATCTCTTCCAATCATATGGAGAGTTTTTTTATGCCTTCTACGTGACAAACTTATACAAAGTTATCATATGCTTCCATACAGTCACATTTGAGTCGTGTTCTTGTTCAAGGGAAGTAAACCTGAGTCAACCTCTTTGTGATGTCGCATGACCCATATTCAGTTGGCCATACTCAGTCTATCAGAGTTATGTTCAATATCACATCAGCTATTTGGTCATTTTCTCATGCTGGTTTGAGAAGGCCTTTATTGAATTCTTGCTAGTGGGCATGCTGTTATCGAATTCGACACATTGCTCTAAGAGTAGGCCTAGAGCTGCACCTTGGTCCTATTTACATCTTTGATAGGTGACCTTGTGCTCAACATCGATCAATATTAGGGGTCTTTGACTAAGAGGTTTCTCTTGTGTTTGACGTTAGCTTACATTATCACACATTAGGATTCATGCAGTACATTGTTTTCCATTTGACCCTATTGGTGGATTCCTCATCTCTATGTCAGCTTTAATTATTGGTTGGTCCATAGGGTTTCTGTCGTGCACTTGAATCATCTTATGTACACCAGAAACATGCTTTGGTATGGTTACTTCATCTTTCTTCATTCGATTCCTTCCACATTATTGGCCTACGGGTTACACTCACATTCGATTGATGTAGGATGCCTTAATGTCTGCCTTCCAACAAATCTTCTCCCATCGACTTCGACTCATTTCTCTAGGAGGGGTTTGCAATAATTAGTGGAAAAAGCCTTTGCTATTGACAATGAGAATACATCAATGCATCATGATTGATAGGTTCTCTCTAATGTTTGACTTCAACTCATTTATTCACACTTGTTAGATTGTACTGAGATACCTTGACTCTCATCATCATTATCGATGAGTTGTCTCGCGTTTGTTAATGGTATACATCAATGACCAGTATTCAAATGATTTCTCACATAGTCGACTTCAGCTCATTTATTTCCATAGTGTAGAAATGTACCATGGTGGTCGGTGAAGATCTCGGGTTACATCAACATTTTTTGGTTCACTTGTCAGTCCCTCTAGTTTGCTGCTAGTGACACCATCCACCTTATATGTTTTATTTCGTCACATCAACATCTTATATGTTGGGACCTAAGTTGCATGTAGTACCATTATTCCACTTTTTGACATGGTACTTTGAGGATCAGTTATGTGACTTCAGTGATCAGATATCTACTTTAGCATCATTGATCAGTTCTTATATATGTGATATTGTGACATGGCCTTGATATGTACTTTTTTGACTCTGATTAGATGATCCACTATGTATTTATCAATTTCCTTTGTACTTGTATACACATTTGATCTGCTCTACACTTGATATGTAGACATGATTTACTATCTCTGAGCATGGGTATGCCCACCTCAAACATGAGATTTCTTTCTTATATCTTCCACTAGTTTGGCAGGCTGGAATCTGGTGATCACCTCCCAAGTCCTCACATGATTCTTTCTATACACTTAATACACTTCAGCCATCATCTACCCCTTCTGACCTCATATATTATGGGCCATCTGTTATAGCATCATTTACCACCTTTGTGTACTTTATGCTCTAAGTCACGGCCTTGAGAAACCATTTCCCTTTAGACTTGGTCCAATTATTAAAAAACATTATTTTAAATTCCATACGCAATTATGCCCTTCAAAATCTGCGTGCACACGTGGGTTCAGTTATACACAACCTGTGCATATGATTTAAAATATGAAAAAAATATAAAGTCCCTATTTTTTGGGTGGGGTTTAGAGATTACACCGGAAGCCTACCTATAGGATCCCGTGGCCTAAATGTATCCCAACTGAATAAAATAGTTTTGAGGTGATATAAATACACCTCATGGGGAAGGCCTGAGAGGAGAGAAAGATAGGATATTGACATTATATCCAATTAGTCCTCGATCAAGTCTAATTTATCCCTGTGCCTCTTACACTTCCAACTATAGGAAACCCTTGTTTCCTCATTGTGATGTCCATCTCCTTTATATGGCATCCATTGGTATGCATTTGAAAGAGGATTATTGAGGCTTGGGCTGCATGGATCTGAAGGATGGTTTCGCTTGGATATGTGGACAAATCATGTTGTATTCTTCCACATTCTTTTCTAGTCATCAATAAAGAAGCTTTGTCTTGTTCCTAATGTTATGATCTTGATGCTTTAATTCATGTTTTAATATAAATTATGTATAATTTCATGTTTTAGACTTATATTGATCTGATAATCACCCTATGAGTGATCTCAGTTGAAGATTTATTAAACAAAAGGTATTACAGACTCATGTGCTGGTGTGTGTGTTCTATGTTATTGAAACAACGAATCGATCAAATTGCCAATACATAGAAACTAAGTGGAAAGATAGCAGAGAAATAAAGTAAGCAACAAAAAGACACAAATGGTTTTTAATAAGGAGTTCACCCTATTCTCCAAGGCTACGTCTACAATCCAGCTTTAGTGGTGGCCTTGTTTTATTGTGTCTTACAACAGAGAAATTACAATACAGTGACTCAATATGAGTTCTCCTGATAGCAGATTTTGCTTGGCAGGGTGGTTCTTGGATTCCCCAAGCCACTCAGAGTACATAGACTCTTGTTCTTCCTACCAAATCTATGACCCTTGGTCTACAGTGGAAAGAGACAACTGTGATGCTCCATCTGGACAGATTCCTCTGTGGGAAGGCTTGAATCTTCAAGCTCTCTGGTGCTCAATGCTGCCTGTGGTCAGCTCAGCCCTCTATCTCCTCTGCGTAGATTTTTAGTTCTCTGTGTTTAGTCCTCCTCTTAGGGTGCACTGTTCACTGTCTCTCTTGGTCACTCAGACTCCTCTCAATCCTTCATTAGTTCAACTGTCTTTGTTCATGGCTTTAGCCATTCGATCCCTATGCCTGTTTGGTTCCTCTACTTCCTGCACCGATTCACCTTCTGCAGCTGCGCTTGGAGTTCCCTGTTCAGCGTCATCATGAATGCTCGGGAAGTGTCCGTGTGTCTCCATCTAACTAGTGCCAGCATGCTTCGTCGGTTTGTTTCTTCTGTTACGTCGTGTATGCGTTCTTTCTCCACCGTGGCGATCAACGGATTCCAAATCCCTTTAAATCGTGGCTTAATTCCCTGTCGATTCCGCTTCTTTCTATCGAGCACAATCTCCACCGTCCAAAACCTCTTATTGTTCAAGGGCGCCCCAATCAAAACCATCGATTTCCAGGGCATGGGTCCCACCTTTGCACTTTAGCGCTTTTTTTTTGTCTGCCCGCGGTTGTCTGGATCCCAACGTGACCAAGGGCTTAAGGCTCCCCCATTTTGGCCTTGTTTGCCTTGTGATGCACGATTAGGCGCTAATAGTGCATCAAAAATCACCTCCTTTTCCTGATTTAGGGCTCCCAAGGGCTACTTTGGCCGCCTACGCGGTCTCCATGGGCCTCGATCAGCGCACTTTGACCAAGGTCCTCGTCGTTCCAGGTTGGCTGCCATGGCCACTGGTTCAGGGTGTTTTTTATGCTGTTTTGGATTCTTTAGAGATTTGTTTCATCCCGATATAGTCAAGGTTCTTTGTCAATCATTTATGGATCTGATTCAAATCACAGCCTTCCTACTGAAAAATATTTTGGACCACCAAAAGTTGGTTTTATTCAAGCATCGACTAAGTGAGGAAACTGCTATCTCACTTGTCCAATCTCAATCCACTTCACACTGCTCAGCTTTGAACCTTTAAACCCAATTCTGAGGTATTCCACTTGTCCACTGCACGTCGTCCTCACCTTCCTGTCCAACACTATGTCTTCACGTAATTCACTAAGATATTCAGATAGCAGGTCATCAATAGAAGGTAATTGACTCTTCTCTTTAGGGTCCTCAACCATTGAAGGTTCAAACAACCTCAAGCAATCTGCATTCACGACTAAGTAGATGTGCATGTAAGCTGGCAGATCAGGGCAAAAAGCATTCTCACTAACCTTCTCAAGTATCTTGAAGGGTCCATACCTGATAGGTTTTAGCTTTTTACCTTCACCTTGCATGTTGTCCTTGCTGATATACAGCCAGACTGGGTCTCCATCTTGAAAACTATGCTCCATCCGATGCTTATCATGCCTAGCCTTGTACTTGGCCTGGCTCTTTTTCAGCTATTCCTGTACTGCATGGTGGATCTCCTGGATCTGTTCAATGAACCTAGTTGCCTTGTCTACATCACTGTGTCTATCAACCATGGTATCTTTACCAAAGACAAAATCCAAAGGAGACCTTGGTATGAAACCAAAACAGGTCTCAAAAGGAGATCTCTGTGTAGAAGAGTGTTTGGCTCTATTGTAAGCATGTTGCACATAGCACAAGTGCTCATCCCAAAGATTAGAATGTTTGCTGTAATATCCTCTCAGTGACTGGATCACCGTCCTATAAACTACTTCTGTTTGGCCATCTGTTTGTGGATGAAAAGTTGTGCTCTTCTTTAATTTGGTTCCATTAGTTCCCACAAACTGGAACAAAACCTTCCCACAAATCGGGTGTCTCAATCAGATACAATAGAAATGGGTAATCCAAAATGAACTTGTTAGTGTCAGTCTTTGCAGCCTTCCTCTAGTGATCAAACATGCTCTTACAAAGTGATTTTAAGGTGTCAAGGTCAAATTTTGTCATTTTAGTGAGTCTTCAAGCAAAATTTGGTCACTAGGCATTAGGTCTAGGGTTTGATTTTACTACTATCAAAGTTGTCCAAATGTCAGTCCATGTCACCATTCAGCTGAGTGTACCATCATTCAGAGGGTTTTCTTCATCATGTCAGGTTCCAATGGGTCATTTTACACCTTGTTCATGCTTCAATTGTGCCTAGGTAAGGTTCATTTCCCTCTCCTAGGGTTTTGAAAGTAATTTCTCTTGGATGGTCAAATCATTAACAAAAATTGTATCCTGATGTTCATACACCTTCCCCTATCCTTAATGTACCTTATTAAACACTTCCCATCAGTGATATCCCTGAAATTCCTCATTTTCGCACAAACCCTAGTTTCTTGCTACAATTTGACAATTTTCTAGACTAGGCCTGTGTTTTGTCCTTTTAGACCCCTTCCCCTCACTCAATATTTGAAATTATATTTTCCCCTACTTTCTAACATCCCTCCCTACTTCTCAAAATTTCCTCAAGAATTTAGAAGCCCCCTATCCCCTTCATTTCGCTTCATTTCGACAAATCCCCTATTCCACACATCGGGATAGGTTTTACTCCAATGATGTTTCTGAGCAAAAAAAGATGAATTTGGCAAAACTGAGATAGGTTTTTGTCCAAAATAGGCCAAGGAAGAAAAAACTCCTTCACTTTTTACACAAGTGTCATGGTTTTAGAGAAATATCAAACATACAATTGCCTCAGGAGACCTGATGTGCCTCTCAAGTGACCTTGGGAAAATCAAATTTTCTCCTAGCTTGGTTGGCCAAATGACTTTCTTGATGAGTCAAATGATAACCAGACACAAATATATTTCCAATGAGATATCATGATCTCAATTTGGAGTTGCGGAAGACCTTCAAAAGTTTATTGCAACAACACTCTGCCTTTAGGCAGCCTCATTTGGCACATTTTTACCAGTTTTGGGAGATTTGATTTTTGACAGCGAAAATGAACTCCAAATTAACAAATTCTAGTTTTGTTGGCAATTAGACTAAAATAGCTTTCCAACGAGCTATCTCATACCCAATTTGGACACCAGGAACGCCTCCAAAAGGCTCCTGCAAAAAGGTGCTATGCATAGAGAATTAGGTGCGGCACATAGAGGAAAAATTGCCAGTTTGACCAAGTTTTGCGCTGTTTTTCGCCCAGCTTTGCCTAGTTTGACTTTTTTACTTTCCTAATGGAAAATTTGTGATGTAATTTGATGAAAATTGATGAATCACAATGTAAATATGTTAAATTTTCACTTGTAGAGGTAGATTCATCAGTTTAAAGGTTGTTTGAAACTGAATGAATCAGTTCCCTTGTTTCTAGAGGCATGCTGTTATGTTGCCTATTTTCTAGTTCTACGTTTAGAATCAGTTGGATCAGCTCCTAAAAATGTGAGCTAGACCCCTAGAGGAAAGGATGAGCTATGTTTGTCTATATTATGTTTTTTTTAGTCATTCGCATGGTTGGACTTTTGAGAAAGCCTTGAGCTTCATTGTACACTCATATCAGCATTTTGGCTAAGGAATTGAGACCAGGGTTTGCAGTACTCTTTGGGATCCTTGTGGAATTTTTTTTGGTACAGTGCTCTCTTATGTTTTTGTGAATTTATTCATGTGTTATATGTATCATTTATCTTTATTTCTTCTCAGCTAAACAAACAAGAGTATAAGCAGAATACATCGAAATTACAGTGATCTACTTGAAGTTTGCTTTAGTTTTTTTATGTTTTCGACTATTTGGAGAGGATCCATGGCTTCTCTTGCCCTCTTCAACTCCTCCTCTGTCTATATCCATCCATCTCACTTGATTTGGAGTGCCAAATTCAGTTGCCTACCTTGCCCCATAGAGATCCCTGTAGAATTGTGCCTCATTCCCCACCCCCCAAAATTCGCCTTCTCATCTGAGCCAACAATTCATATATTCATTTAAAAACCTCTCGCGCACATACACCTAGCCTAAGATTAGTAATAAAATCAGTCATCTCAAGCCTCTAGTGAGCATAATTAGCTGATATTGACCCAGCAAGAGCCCTCTCCTGACCTAGTAGGGCTAGCTACCAGGCTGAGCGTGGTTTGATGTGGACCTAAAATCTTACCTTTTCAGCCGGAGGTAAATCTAGGCTCTAATAGAACCCATACATGTTCAAAGAATAATTTTGTAGTTTGTTCAGCTGGAATCTGTTTACTACAGGGTATCAAAATACACATTTTCTTGAACCTATCCACAACAACATATAGATAATCATGACCTTTCCTAGATTTAGGCAGTCCTCCAACAAAATCCATGGAAATGCTTTCCCAAGGGTGAGAAGGAACTAGAAAGGTAGTGTACAAGCCTAGTTTTCTATTGTTGGGCTTGCTTTTAGCACACATAGCACACCCCTTTACATATCTAGAAACTGTCTTACTCATTTTCGGCCAATTGCAGAACCTTTGCAGCTGTGCAACTGTTTTACTTACCCCAAAGTGACCTGATACCAGAGAAGTGTGTGCTTCCCTAATTATCTTTTCTCTCTTAGTTTGTGGAACGCAAAGTTTCCCACAATTATATAAGAGTCGGTCCTTCACATGATAGTCCAATTCTTCTACTCTTCTGCCTTGACTCAAAGTTGCATATACATCTTTAAAGTCCATATCCTGAGCATACTATTCTATGTAGCTTTCATGCAGCACAAAATTATTCTTAAGTAGGGTAGATGCATTTATAATGGGTCTAGATAACATGTCTACAACCTTGTTATGTATTCCCTTTTTATGTCTGATGACTAAATGAAATTGTTGTAGAAACCCCATCCATCTGTAATATCTTTATTTGTGCAATTTAGTTTGGGAGTGTAGGTATTGAAGTGGTTGATGATCAACATGTATTACTATTTCTTTGCCCATTAAATAATATTTCAATTTTTTCACACTTTGAACTAATGCATACAATTCTTTATCATATGTAGGATAGTTAACTACTGCAGTATTAAAAGTCTCATAATGATAACATATGGGTTTATTGTGTTGTGTCAACACTGCTCCCATGGCATAGTCACTGGCATCAATTTGGATCTCAAATGGTATTTGTAGATCTGGCAGTTCTAGTACAGGTGTTGTACTAATCTTTTCTTTCAAGGTGTCGAAGGCTTTCTGTTGTTTGCCTCCCCACTGAAACACCTTGTTCAATCCTGTC
>APFE030705999.1:175629-194147 GCA_000404065.3 Pinus taeda
GAGAATAGACTCTCCCAATTTCAGGATTAGTTTCCACCAACTCTCCTTCTCCTAATTTGAGCTTTGATCTAGTGAGCATTCATAGCTAAACCAACACAAGCTTGCCTAACCTTACACCCTAGAGTTATGGTACCACTTGATCTGATAATCACCCTATGAGTGACCTCAATTGAATATTTATTGAACAAAAGGTATTACAGACTCATGTGATGGTGTGTGTGTTATGTGTTATTGAAACAACAGATCGATCAAATTTCCAATACACAGAAATTAAGTGGAAAGACAGCAGAGAAATACAGTAAGCAACACAAAGACACAAATGGTTTTTAATAAGGAGTTCACCCTATTCTCCAGGGCTACGTCTCCAGTCTAGCTTCAGTGGTGGCCTTGTTTTATTGTGTCTTACAGTAGAGAAATTACAATACAGGGACTCAATATGAGTTCTCTTGATAGCAGATTTTGCTTGGCAGGGTGGTTCTTGGATTCCCGAAGCCACTCAGAGTACATAGACTCTTGTTCTTCCTACCAGCTCTATGACCCTTGGTCTACAGTGGAAAGAGCCAACTGTGATGCTCCATCCGGATAGATTCCTCTATAGGAAGGCTTGAATCTTCAAGCTCTCTGGTGCTCGATGCTTCTTGTGATCAGCTCGGCCCTCTGTCTCCTCTGCTTGGCTTTATTGTTCTCTGTGTTCAGTCCTCCTCTCAGGGTGCACTGTTCACTGTCTCTCTTGGTCGCTCGGACTCCTCTCAATCCTTCCTTATTTTGACTGTCTCTATTCATGACTTTAGCCATTTGATCCCTATGCCTATTTGGTTCCTCTCTCACCTACGCCAATTAACCTTCTACAGTTGCGCTTGGAGTTCCTTGTTTGGCGTCAGCATGAACGCTCGGGAAGTGGCTACGTGTCTCCATCTAACTGGTGCCAGCATGCTTCGTCGATTTTTTTCTTTGGTTACATCGTGTATGCGTTCTTTCTCCACCGTGGCGGTCAACGGATTCCAAATCCATTTAAATCGCGGCTTAATTCCCTGTTGATTCCACTTCTTTCTATCAGGCGCAATCTCAGCTATCCAATCTGGGCTCCTCAAGATCCGACATCATATGCACGTCGATCGCAGTTGACTTGCTCGACCGATAGCACGCGATCAACAGTGGTTTTCTCTCTCCTCCTACTGCCATGCGTTGATCGATGTATGGGATCGCTCCACTCCCATCCAAAACCTCTTACCGTTCAAGGGCACCCCGATCAAAACCACTGGTTTCAAGGATGCAGGTCCCGCCTTTGCACTTTAGTGCTTTTCGTTTCTCCTCACGTGGTTCTCTAGCTCCCAATGTGACCAAGGGCTTAAGGCTCCCCCATTTCGGCCATGTTTGCCCAGTGCACTAATCGCGCATCGAAAATCACCTCCTTTTCCTGATCTGGGGCTCCCAGGGTCTACTTTGGCCGCTTGCGCGGTCTCCATGGGCCTCGATCAGCGTGCTTTGACCGAGGTCCTCATTGTTCCACGTTGGCTACCATGGCCATTGTTTCAGGGTGTTTTTCATACTATTTTGGATTCTTTAGAGATTTGTTTCATCACGATACAATCAAGGTTCTTTGTGAGTCGTTTATGAATCCGATTCAGATCATATATGCTTAGATGATCTAACATCTATATCATGAACATGCTTTGAAATACTACTCGTATGTGTGTTTTTCTTGATTACTTGTAGGTTTTGAAGCATTGGAGAAAGCTGAGGGTTTGGACCCTATGTTAGGTTGGGCAGACCCACCTATGGTTTTGTGCATGATTTTTGCACATGTTTTTGGATGCGATGGTTTTTGGTCCATGGTATTGGACGTGATGGTTTTCAGTCAATGGCATTGGGTGCTTTGGCATGTATACATATGTATTATAACATTGAAAGGAACATAATGAAAAATCAAGCTAGTAGTCCCGGTTTTGGGATCCGGGGGAAAATCTCTGTGTATATGTGTTTTATGTGTTATTCTCTCGCATTGTTTATTTTCTATGTTTTAGAATTCATATGCAAGTAATTTCTGTATGGGGTTAAAACCTACATTTGGTATCAGAGTTGTTTTGGCTTCAAGGGGACACCTTTGTTGCTAAGGGGTTTCACTCGGACCTATGGTAGACCATGTTCAATGGGAGATCTATGAGATTGATTCTGGTGGTAAAAGAAGATGGCAAGCAGTGGAAAGATAGAGATCGAGAAATTTAATGGTCAGATTTTTGAGTTGTGGAAACTCAAGATGGAGGATTTGTTGGTGGATAAATATTAGTGGATCGCGGTAGATCCAAGTACTAAACCAATGAGAGTGTCTGACGAAGAATGGAAGAAGTTGGATCGGATGGTAAAAATAACAATACGATTGTGTGTCTCAAATTCAGTATTGCTGAATGTATTAGGGGAAGCTACGGTGAAGGCTTTGTCGGACAAGTTAGGGACTTTGTACTAATCTATGTCTCTGGTGAATAAACTGTCTTGTGGAAAAAGCTGTATAGCCTGAGGATGAAAGATGGAGACTCGGCAACAGAGTATCTGAATGCATTGAATACTGTGGCAATTCAGTTAGCATCTGTTGATATTAAAATTTTATATGAAGATAAGTGCATCAGTTTGTTGTGTTCTCTACCAGATTTGTGCGATAGTCTGGTTATTGCAATAGATAGCAATGCAACATCCTTGTAGTTTGATGAAATAGTCTCAGCATTACTGACGAAGGTGATGAGACAAAAAAATATGGAGAGATAGAATCACGATGCCTTGTCTGTACAAGGACAGTCCTAGAACATAAAAAAAAATAAGTCATCGAGTGGGAGATCTAAATCTAGAGGGATATCTAAATCTCCAAGAAAACCTGTAAAGGTGGTGTGCTAGAAATGCAGAAAGGAAGGGCACTTCAAAAGGGACTGTAAATCTAAAGCTCCTGATAAAGTAAAGGGATTTGATGATGCTCCTTATGTAGAGATGAAAACCACCTCAGATGAAGGTGGGGATGTGTACTTGGATTCTTCAAGTACACATATAGATCATGAGGCATGGTTGATTGACTCAGGTGCATCCTTTCACTTCACTCCCATAGAGAGTGGTTCTACGAGTATGATAAATACGATGGTGGTGATGTCTTCCTGGGGGATGACAGGAAGGCTAGAATCATTGTTCGCGGAAAAGTAAAGTTGAAGTTGCAAGGTGGAAGGGTTAGAACACTTTTGGGTGTTCTGCATATTCCTGCATTGGCTAGAAATTTGATTTCTGTAAGCAAGTTGGATGATGCAGGTGTAAACATAGTGTTCAGGAAAGATACCTCAAGATGGTTAGGGAGCACTGGTATTGATGTAGGGAGTTCAGATTGGAACTCTGTACAAGATGCAAGGTAGCATGGTTGTTGATGGGTGCAACAATTATGTGGTTCTTGAAAGTGAAGCAGAAAATCTAGTGGTCTATGGAGAGAAGACCATGTTGTGGCATCAAAGGATTGGACATATTGGAGAGAAGGGCCTTCAAATACTTCATGGTAAAGGTATGGTAGAAGGTATGAGTAATAGCTCTCTGGATTTTTATTTTTGTAAAAATTGTGTTAATGGGAAGTAGAATTGTGTGAGTTTCACCTCTAGTAGTAAGAGGGCAAAACAAATATTAGAGCTTGTGCATAGTGACGTGTTTGGACCCGTGAAGGTTCCATCACTGGGTAAGTTTGTGTACAATGTATCATTTGTAGATGACTTCTCAAGGAATACATGGATATATTTCCTTAAGAAGAAATCTGAAGTCTTTGACAAGTTTAAAGAATTTAAGGCTCTGGTGGAAAACCAGACAGAGAAGAAGATAAAAGTGCTGAGGATAGATAATGGTGGAGATTTTTGCATCAAGGAATTTGAAAACTTTTGTAAGAAGTGTGGTATAGCATGGCAGAAGACTACTCCATATACACCTCAACAAAATGGAGTTGCAAAAATAATGAACAAGACATTGATGGAAAGGGCAAGAAGCATGCTCAATGGTGTCAGGTTAGGACAGGAATTATGGGCAGAGGTGGCGGAGATAGCATGTTACTTGGTCAATAGATCACCTTCATCAGCGTTGGAGGATAGGACTCCACAAGAGGTATGGACTGGTAAGAAACCCTCTCTTTCACATCTGAGGGTATTTGGATGTGATGCATATGTACATGTTCCAAAGGAGAAACGAACCAAGTTGGATAGTAAATTTGAAAAGTGCATCTTTAATTGGTATAAGGATGGTTTAAAGGGTTATAAGCTTTGGAACCCAGTAACAAGGAAGGTTGTGTACACCCGGGATGTGTTGTTTAGAGAGGTGAAAAATGTTATTAAACATGAAGTTTAACCAAAGGAACCTGAGAAGATAGAGTTTGAGCTAAAGGAGGAAGAATCAGACTCTACAGTAGAGGAGGAATCAGAAGATAAAGAGCCAAAAACTCCAGGTTTGAGAAGATTAGTTCGAGAAAGAAGGCAACCAGAAAGGTATAGTCCATTTTCTTTCTATTCAAATTTTTCTTTATCTATTAATGACGATGATCCCAAAAATGTGAAGGAAGCTGTAGATTCATAGGATGGAAAACTTTGGAAAGAGGCCATGGTTGATAAAATGGCATCTTTGCACAAAAATGAGGTTTGGGATCCGGTGGAGTTGCCGAGTGGAAGGAAACCCATTGGTAGCAAATAGTTGTTCAAGAAGAAGACAAATGCAGAAGGGAGGGTGGAGAAATACAAAGCTCAGTTGGTAGCAAAAGGTTAATCCTAGGTGCCAGGAATTGATTTTGGTGATATTTGTTTTCTTGCTGCCAAGGTAACTTCTATTAGATTACTTTTATCTATTGCTACTGCTTTTGATTTTGAGGTAGAACAGATGGATGTGAAAACAACATTTTTCACAGGGATCTGGAAGAGGAAATCTACATGAAGCAACATGAAGGATTTGTAGGGAAGGCTGAGAAATAACTGGTATGCAAGTTAAAGAAGTCTTTGTATTGGTTAAAACAGTCACCAAGGATGTGGTATCAGAAATTTGATACATTTATATGGGGACTTGGCTTCAGTAGAAGCAAAGAAAATCACTGTGTGTATTTTAAATTAACTGGTGACCATGTTATTTATCTGGTCTTGTATGTGGATGATATGTTGCTGGTTGGAAATGACAAAGAAATTATCCAGGATTTGAAGACCCAATGTTCCTCCAAATTCAACATGAAATATCTTGGTGCTGCAAACTATATTTTGGGCATGGAAATTAAAAGAGATTGGGCAAAGAGGTAGCCTTGGTTAAACCAGAGGAAGTATGTCGAGACAATGTTGCAGAGATTTAATATGCAGGATATTAAACTGGTGAAGATTCCTATTCCTGTAGGTGTAAATTTATCTATTGAACAGTGTCCCAAGACACAAGAAGAGTAAGAGGATATCTCTCGTGTTCCATATGCAAGTGCAGTCGATAGCCTGATGTATGCAATGGTTTGTGCTAGACCAGACATTGCACATGTAGTGGGAGTATTGAGCAGGTTTATGTCAAAACCAAGGAAGGAGCATTGGACAGTAGTGAAGCAGATTTTCAAGTATTTGCGTGGCACTACTGATTATGGTTTGTGCTACCAAGGAAGACCAGGATTGGACAGAGTGTTGGATGTTCGTGGCTTTTTTTATGCAGACTGGGCTGGATATCTGGATCAGAGAATATCTACAAGTGGGTATGTGTTTAACCTATTTGGAGGTGCATTCAGTTGGATGAGTAAGAAACAATCTCTAGGGGCACTTTCAACTACAGAAGCAGAATACACAGCAGCCATTCATGCAAGCAAGGAAGTAGTTTGGTTGCAGAGATTGTGTTCAAGTATGGGGTTAATACAGGGAGCTATAAGGATAGAATGTGATATCCAAAGTGCAATTTTCTTGGCAAAGAACCCTGCTTACCATTCAAAGACAAAGCACATTGATGTTCAGTATCACTTTTTGAGGGATATGATAGAAGACAAAAAGGTGTTGCCGGTAAAGGTGGACACTTTGAAGAATACTGCAGATGCATTGACAAAATCTATGAGCTCTGAGAAGTTCTCTTGGTTTAGAGAGACAATGGACATTTCAGGGCTAGAAAAATGACTAAGCTCTCTTGTGGGCCCCTGTGGAAAGAAAACAACAAGTGGGAGAATGTTGGGTTGTGTTATATTCTTTCCACAACTAGCCCACATAGTTAACCGGGGGGTTAACTATGTGTAGTGGGGGTGGGGTCATAGGGGATATGAGGCATACTCGTAAACCCACTTTATGGGGTCCAGGGTAGTGCCTCAGAAAATTTTGGTTTTGGACCCTATGTTAGGTTGGGCGGACCCACCTATGGTTTTGTGCATGATTTTCGCACATGTGTTTGGACACTATGGTTTTCGGTCCATGGTATTGGACACGATGGTTTTTGGTCCATGGCATTGGATGCTTCGGCATGTATAAATATGTATTATAACATTGAAAGGAACATAATGAAAAATCAAGCTGGTAGTCTCGTTTTTGGGATGTAAGGGAAAATCTCTGTGTATATGTGTTTTATGTGTTATGCTATCGCATTATTTTTTTTCTGTGTTTTAGAATTCGTATGCAGGTAATTTTTGTACGGGGTTAAAACATACACTTTAGTAGTTTAAGAATTAAGGCTTCTTGTTTGTTTGCTTCTTGTTGGTGTATTCCCTTTGCTCTGTTGGGGTGCTCAATCCATACCCTAGGGTGTATTATTACCATAACACCCTTTGTCTGAGATATTCTGCCAGAGATATTTCACTCCATGGATATACTAATGTTGACTTGGAAGGAAACATTGTTGACAAGAAGAGTACTTATGGATGTTGTTTTATCCTTGGATCTACCACGATATCTTTAATGAGAAGGAAGTAGAAGTCCATATCAATTAGTACCACCAAGGAAAAATAAATTGTTGCTAGCATGGATAGTTGCAAAGTAGTTTTTTTGAGAAATCTCTTTGGACAACTATTTTAGTAGGTCTTAGACACTACAATGATATATTGTGAAAACAAGACTGGGATCCATCTGGCATAGAATCCCATATTTCATGACAATTCCAAGCACATAGAGATTTTATATTATTAAAATTGAGACATGGTGCACAAAAGAGTTGTTAGACTCCATCATATAGCAATAGATGAGTAGATTGCAAATATTCTCACCAAGGATTTATTAAAATGGAAGTTATTGATCTTCAAAGAAAATATTGAACTGGAAAATGTGAGTCCTCTTGATAAGGGGTATCATTGATCAAGGACACTAAGCCAACTCTTCCCCCCTGTTTGAGCTCCCATGTTGTGGAATTGAAATAGAGGGCTCCTAGGGTTGAAGGATTTCTAGACAATAGGGTATCACCCTTACCTATCACCCATAGGGTGTGTGTGATCCTTGTATATTTTAACAAGTTAGATATCTCCCCATATATTGGTCTTTGTATAGTATACATAGGATGGAAACATACCCACAAGTTGGGATTTTTCGAATTGTCCCTCCCCGTCTAGCCAACAAGTTGAGGAAGCTTGGGGGTGTGTGATTCTTATCTTTGGTAAGACATGTATCTTACCCAAGCTAGAATTATAATGCAAGTGTTCTACCACATCACTCTTAAGGGTCATTGTTGGGAAGATCAGTAGTAAACTGGATGGGTTTATATGTGCTCGTTTATATCACTTATTACTCGATATGGGGTTGAAGATGTTCATCTCCTACATGAGATTCTAGGTTGAGATGTGCTCCCTGATGTAGTTTCAAGTTGAGATGTGATCCATGATATTGTTTTATATTGAGATGTTCTCTCTGACATTATAGAGGGTGGTATCTATTCTCCTCAGTGATTCTTCTTCTTTATATTCGAGAATGTTTCAGTAGTTAGAGGTGAGTAGAGATGGGACATGATAAGATGACAGGATATACATGATTATTACATGATGCTATTAGAATTTCTCCCTAGCTGACAGTGAATGTTAATTTGGAAGCTCAGTGAAAAATTCCAACCATGGGACTAGATTTCTCTTTTTGAGAGAACCAATTTTGACTATTAAAGCACTCAATTTGGTTAAGGGAAAGCGTACTTATGAAGAAAAGACCACATATGCGCATTTAGACAGGTTAGCCCTGTGATAGCAAATTGGACACCCTTGGAAGCCTATAAATACAAGTGACCTCAAGCATCACCAAGAATCGTCTTATTCTCTTCTTAATTGATTGGTTTGCATAGGTTTGAGGTCGGATCGAGGAAATTGTTTTGCACAAGTCTGAGATTATAGGGTCCAAAGCTCACATATATTTCTAGGTTTTTGGCTCACAGTCATAGGTTTGTCAAAGGAAATTTTCAACTGTAATAGTAGGCATGTAGACTCAAGGTAGTGACTAGAAGTTCACAGTGGCATGCATACCTCTTCCTCCCTACGATTGGAAAGTAGGGCTAAAATTTGACATTTAACCGTAGTTGACAGTAATTCACTGTAGACGGGAAAATTTATCTCTGATCTATATTGATGCCAAAAACATATTTCTGAATGTTGTTGGGATAATTTTTTTAGATGATATTTTATTGGAACCATTGTACTCTCTGTTGAATATTTTATGAAAATCTAATAGAAGAATAATTTCAAAGGGCTTTCCCCCTTGTGGTGTTTTTCCCTAGTCTTTGACCAAACTTGGTGTCTCTTCTTAATGTGTTGATGATTGGAAACATTAATTTTTATTGAAAATATTTATAATTAAAGAATTGAATTGGGATAAAGTAATTTAAATAGAATAGAACAATCTGAAAATTAACACTCTACTTAAGACTGCAGCAACCATAGGACTCCCCCTGAGATGAACACACCGTGCATCTACTATCCTAACAGTTTCATTTGTCCAACAAAATTTCGGTTAAGGTAGCAGAAAACTTGGCCTCTTTAGCTCAGTGAAAATCATTCAAAACAATCCCAAAATATTCCTTTGAAATTGGTAAATGTCAAAGTCAACCTTGTAGTAAAAGGGTACCATCAGGTCTGCAGTAAAAAGTGGTCAATGTACCTAGAAAATTCATCATCCTTTCTCCTGAATTTGGCCTCCAAAACATATCCAAAATCTCAAGTCAAAACAAGTCAAACCATGCGAAAATCCCCAAAGGTAAGCACTAGTAAAAGGCCTAAAATAGAAAGTCAATAGAATCAAGAGATTCTTTCTCTCTCCTCTTTGCATGTGTGAGCTTGAACCTACAATTTTCATAAGGGTATGAACCAATCAAGCAAATATGTGATGTGCTGATGATTCCTCCAAGTGATGTGACATGTGATCTATTTATATATGGTTGAAGAGGTGGATTTTCCTTGCCCATACTGACTTGTAATTTTTTGCAGTAGTGGGTTTCACATTAAGAATATTATTTTTCCTTGTGAAAATTAAATTCTTCCAAGGGCTAGTAGGTTCTTCTTTGGATGAGGAAGGCTTCCCAATGTAGGGAATTTCTCCCTGAGCTACCAAATTTCAATACCCCCTCTCATCTAGGGAGGAATTTTTGACTGTGTTGTAAATCTCATCTAAAATTTCCTATCATCATCATCCCTGTAACATATTTTGTCTCATCTCATCTTACCTCTGCTAAACTCTGCTTATCTATTGAACATTCTCAAATCCAAAGAAGAGGAATAATCACAATGGAGAAAAATCTGACACCTTATGTCCAATGACAATAGGAGAGATAAAACTTACCACAAAAGGGTAAGGACCACACACACCTATTTTTTGTTTATCTTCCCATCATGACCCTCAAGATTCAAGTGGTAGAACACCAACATACCATCACTTGGGAGAGATACCGTTTATCATAAATGGTAAGGATCAGACACAAACAAGTATCCTCACCCATTAGCTAAATGGGTGAAAATACTTATAAGCTAAGCTTGGTGGTAGGATGCATACTGGGGTATACTCTATCATATCTAGGATGTGATAGGGAGATATACAATCTACCATAAACGACAAGGATTACACACATCCTATGTTGACAATAGGAGAGATATAGTTTACCATGGCCAATAAGGATCCAACACACCTATTATATATATTTCCCTCAACCCTAGGATCTCTATGACTTAATTCCTCTCACTGGGAGATAAAACAGGGGAGAAGAGCATAACTCAGTGTTATTGATCAATCGTGACCCTTTTCCAAGAGGGACACTTCCATCAATCCAAGTTACTCTCTGAAGACCAAGAACTTCCTTTTTAACAAAGTCTTAGTAATAATATCTACTATATGCTCGTCAGTCAAAATGTGATGGAGTCTTACAACTGCTCTCTACACCATATACTAGATATAGTGATATTTAATATTAGTGTGCTTATACCTATCATGTAACATGGGCTTCTTTGAAACTCGGATCCCACTCTTGTTGTCACAATATATCATTTTCGTATCCAAAACTTGCTCAAATATCTCTTCCAAGAGCTTCCTCAACCATACTACCTCACAACTAGCCATGCTAGTAGTAATATATTCATCTTCGGTCATACTAAGGGAAAAAAACTTCTACTTCTTTCATATCGAAGATATCATGGCAGATTCCAGGTTAAAAAAACATCCCAAATTTCTCTTCTTGTCAACAATATTTCTATCCCATTCAGCATTAGCGTATCCATGGAATCTCACATCTCCAATAGTATATCTCAGTCCAAGATTGATCGTCCCATGCAATCTCAACACCTGCTTGGAAGTAACCTAACTTGCATGGAGAGGCTAAGTCATGAATTGGCTTAAGGTGTTGATAGAAAAACATATGTATGGTCGACTGTTCATAAGGAAAATTAGTGTCCCAATCAATTGTTGGTACTTCGAAGGATCTTCCAAGTTAAGTCCTACATCTTCTTTGCATGTCTTCTTGAATTTGATATCCATTAGTGTGGCCATAGAATTATATTCCACCATACCAAATCTCTCTAAAGTTGTACAACATATTTTCCTTATGAAACGAAAATCTCACTAGGTCTTTTCCACACCTCTAAGCTCAGGAAGTAGTGCATCAAACCAATATATTTCATGTTAAATTCAGAGGTCATCTCTCTCTTACACTCGATAATAAGAGGCTATCCACTTGTTAAAAATAAGTCATTGACATATAAAAACAAAAAAAGCGACATTCCTTGGAAAAATTTGAAATAGAGGTTTGGGTCAACACTTCTTCTTGTAAATCCAATCTTTATTAAGTAGCTACCAATGCAAGCATATTAAGCCCTAGCATCTTACATCAATCCATAGAATTCATTCTTTAGGCTGCATACATGAATCTTCCTATCATGTACATCAAAGCCTTGTGGTTTCTCAACATATACTTCTTCTTATAATATGCCATGTAGAAATGTATTCCTCACATCCATATGGTGAAGTGTCCATCCCTTGGTAGTAGCAAGAGCCACAATAGATTGAATAATATTATAGTGGGAAATTGATGCAAAAATGTCATCATAGTATTCTCCCTCTTTTTGGGAGAAACCTCTAGCCACAAACTTCGCCTTGTATTTATGAATAATTCCATTTGCACCATGCTTAATCTTGTACAACCATTTAGAAGTCACAACAAACTTTCCTTTGGACCTCATAACTACTTCCCACACATAATTCTTCATTATAGATTCATATTCTTCTATCATAACATACTTCCATACCTTCTCTTTCATTATTTCTTCAAATTTGTGTGGTTCAACTTGTATGATGTTGCTAATAACCACAAAATAACCATGAGATTGACATGGCTTCTTACTTTCTCTAAAGGTTCCTCTAGCAGTGACATGTACTTTAGCGTCTTTTGAGGTGTTAGGAAGACATATTCATCTCTTCCTAGAAAGAGGATCACATGGAGGAGGATCCAAGGGGTCCATGAGTTCTAAGGGATCATCAACAATATTATTCTTGAGTTTAGGCATAGAAGGACCGTATAATAGACGCATGTCATCAGCCTTCTTGTCAACATTAGGAGGAGGAGGAGGAGTGGCCCTTACTTTCCCAAGGGAATCATCTTCATTAGATGTCACATCCTCGCGGATCTATATTCTTTTGACTAGGAACATATATTCTATAGGATTTAGAATTTTCACAATAACCAAAAAGCACACCTTTCCTTCCAGTAGCTTCCAACTTGTTCTTGTTGTCCTTTGGCACATGAAAGTATACAAGACAAATAAAGATCCTCAAATTTCCAACAATGATCTTGACACCTGCGAAAACTTCTTCAGGAGTCCTATCACCCAAGGCTTGATGAGTAGCTCTATTTTGAACATTGAATGTTTTATTTATAGCTTCACCCCACAAAAACTTTGGCAACTTTTAATCGTGCAACATAGCTCGAGCAACTTCCATGATTGTCCCATTCTTTCTTTCGGCTAATCTACTTTTCTCAAGATTTTAAGTTATAATAGTCTCCTTCTTGATTGCAAGTTTCTTAAAAAAATCAATGAACTCATTTGAAGTGAATTATTCACCAATATCAAACCTGAAGACATTCATTATCTTCCATGTTTAATTCTCTATTAGTGCCTTGAAATCCTTCAACGTATCAAACTCCTCAACCTTGTGCTTTGAGAAGAACATGTATGACTTCCGTGAGAAGTGATCCACAAATATTATATAGTGTAGGTAGCCACCAAGATATTTCACCAGCATGGGTCCATATATATCATAATGTGTGAGTTGTAGAGTACCACTAGTCCTACTCCTGCTAGAAGGGAATGTTCCCTTCATATTCTTTCCACTTTCGCATCCCGAATAAACTCCATCATGATTAGCTTGACCCTTAGGCATTCTAGAAACCATCGTTCATAGTGAATATGTTGGCATTATGGCACAGGTTTGGAGCTATGGTAAAGGTGTTGTCCTTGATGGCAACTCTCTTTGGTAACAGATCTCAGTTCAGGCACTCAAAGAGAAGAAAAAGACATATACGCAGGTTCATCTAAACAAATACGCGTATACACACGGGTTATATGTTTAAAAATCGCGTATATGTTGGGGATCATACTTTTGGTCCATGGTAGTTAGTCCTTGGGATTTGAACCTATGTTTTGGACCATGGCATCTCGTCAGATGTGTTGATCCCTAGTTTTGGGTTCATGGTATTGAAATGTTATGGTTTTTGACCATGGTATTGACGAAGGCCTAAGACTATAAAAGAGGAAGGAGATCATGTGGCAAAGCATCATCCGCATTATTATTGAATATCTGATAAAGTGCTAGAGCTGGTAATTGGGTTGTGATGCAGATCTGGATCTGAATGAAGGAGGAACCTAAGCGCAAAAGAAGGATAAGATCTATTCATGGGTCATAATCTTTAAGCTTGAATGATAGTATCTTTGTATGTTTTGGTCTGCTAGACATGGTGCTTTCTTGATCTATATGTCTGATAATCTGGGTTAATTAGTGATTGAATATCTGAAAGAGTGTATTATCCTATATATATCTATACGCAGGTTCAGTGAGGTGAAGGCGCGTATACACGCAGGTTAAGTGAAGTAAAAGAGCGTATACGCAGGTTATTTCATACGCAGAAGCGTATGCACGCATGTTTCGGGCTGATAAAGTAGCGTATATGTTTTAATCTGTGATCTTGCTGCTTCTGTTCACTACTGCTGTGTTTTGGGTTCTGTTTTGGTGAATGGTTACTGGTACTGTGTCTTGGGTACAGCTGTCGGAGAGATATCTACTTGATTCAGATCTAATTGGTGAAAGGTGATTGGTTGATGAAGAAATTCTTGATGATTGATTAATGTTCATGGATCCAGTCTGAAAATTGGTGAAACGAGGTCCCTGGAAGAAAGAGAAGGTTGTAGCCTTCTGTAGGCCAACACCTACGTACTAGTATCTTGGCTAGTGCAAGAGCTAAAGGGGGTTGTAGCTCCCTTCCAAGAGAAGCTGGAAAATGAGAGAGTTGTAGCTCTCTGCAGGTTGCAGCCTGCGTACTGGTAAAGGACTGCACTAGTACATTGTAAACAGAAGTTTTCTAATTAAAGAAAGATAGAGATGAATTGTAGCATGTGGTTTTCACCCACATTGGGTTTCCACCTTATATCTTGTGTTCTAATGTGTGATTGTCTTTATGCTCTGTTTTACTGTCTCTGGTTTCTGGTTATTTGATTCTGCATCACAGATTAACAATTATCATCAGAAAGTTAAAGTAAATTAAAAGTTTGCTTTGTATACGCGGTTTTCCTTCTAAATAGTTGTGTATATACGCGAGTTTAATGAACTGAAGTAGCGTATACAAATTGGTTTTAGAAAAGGAATATTTGACTTGATAATACTGATTCACCCCCCCTCTCAGTATTATTTCCAACAATTGGTATCAGAGCAGGTCCTTCTGAAGGTGCTTGATTGCTTGAAGGAAGATCTTTCATCATGAGCAACTACGAGAGGGAAGCATCAATCAGGCCACCGGTTTTTGATGGGACAAACTTCGTATACTGGAAGGTAAGAGTTACTGCCCATCTTCAATCTCTGGCTACTAAAGTATGGGATATCATAGATAAGGGTATAATTTTCCAGCATCAACTCCCACAGATCTGGCTGAGAAGAAGAAATATGAAATGAATGCAAAGGTGGTCAATACTCTATTGGGTTGTCTATCACAATCTGAATTTGTCAAAGTCATGTAGTATAAATTTGCTAAGGAAATATGGGATAAGATTGTTCTGAGCTATGAAGGAGATGATCACGTAAAATGAGAAAAAATTCAAACTCTCAGAATTCAGTATGAAAATCTCATAATGTACAATGATGAAAGTGTGGCTAACTATTTTCTTCATGTAGATGAGATTGTTAATTGTATGAAAAATCTGGGTGAACAAGTAAAGGAAGTTATTGTAGTTGAAAAAGTTCTAAGATCTTTGTCCCCTAGGTTTGAATCTAAAGTTTCTGCAATAGAAGAAAAGGAGAATCTTCAAAACCTTAAAATGTCACAACTGCATGGAATTCTAACTTCTTATGAGATGAGGAAAGGAGGACCATCAAATAGGAGAGAAGCTGCCCTCAAAGCATCTAGCAAAGGAGACTACTATGAGTCTGGACACATATCAGAAGAAGAAGAAGAATCAAATTTTGTTAAAACTCTTCAACGGGGCACTGGACGATTCCGAGGTAAGTTACCATTAAAATTCTTTGCTTGTGGAAGAGTAGGACACTATGCTGCCAAATGTCATCACAAGGATATGATTGACAAAGGGAAGGAACCTGTTAGAAGGTACAAGAAACATAATGCAAATAAGAAAAGCTATTACACTAACGAAGATAGTGATGGACTATCAAATAGCGATGAAGATGAACGAGGTAATCACTATAAACTTTTAATGGCTTTTGAAGATGAGGATTACATGGATGCTATAGATATGGATGGCTTTTATGAAGAAATTTCTAGATTCAAAAGATGTTTAGAAGAAAGGAATAAGATCATTGATACTCTGCAAACTCAACTTGATGAAAAGGGAAAATATCTTCAGAAGTTAGAATGTGAAATTGTTGGCCTTAGAAAAGAAATTGAGAAAACAAAGGCCATTAATCTTAAATTTGTTAAAGGATCTGAAACTCTGGATGAGATTATCAGTGTGCAGCGTTCCCCTCTAATCAAGACAAGGTCTAGGGTCTATAATGGCGAGAAGCATCCTCAAGCTTCCACCTCTAAAGTTTATCTTGAGCAGCAAGAAGGAGTGAGCAAAGGCCTAATAGAATTCATCAGGTAAATCAGGGACAGTCTTCCTCAAGGACGAACAAAGACTATCAAGAAAATCGGGGGCATGCTACCTTAAGGACAAACAGAAGCTACAACCAGCCGCAAGTAAAATCTTCCAAATTTTCTTCAAGAATGGATGGTTTTAGACTACAATCGGTTGGATGATAGTCGAAGAAATTTCTTCAATGGCCAATGTTTCTCTTGCCATAACTTTGGTCAGAAAGCAGCTCAATGTGTTGCCTATAAGACAATCATGACTAGAGAAGCTCAAAAGCTAAGAAGTATGCCTACAATCACGAAGAGGACCTATAACAAATTCTCTGCCCTTGAAAGTGAAATTGAATGTTCTATTTGTAATAATTTTGGTCTTGAAGATTCTGAATGCAGGAGTAGGTTTTGGAAGACAACTCAGAAGGAACAAACCTCAAGTGCCAAAACATGGAGAATGAAGGAACCACAACTAGAAAGATGTGGGATAGCTTTATATGCGGAGGGACAGGAAAATCAATGGTACATCGACAGTGGATGTTCGAAGCATATGACAGGTGATAAAGAAAAACTTGAATCATATACTGATTTAGAAAAAGGAAAGAAAGTTTCATTTGGAAATGATACTCCGGCAACCATAAAAGGAAAAGGAATTGCTGAGTTGAAAGAGGATGTCAAAGCTGGAAATGTTTTATATGTTGATGGCTTGAAACGTAATCTATTGAGTGTCAGTCAGATGTGCGATAATGGAACCGAGGTGATATTTCGATTAGATGGGTGTAGTGTTCGTGATCTTGATACAGGAGAAACAGTTATCAAAGGCAAAAGAACTCCAAATAATCTATACATATTTGAAGAAGGAGAACAACAATGTTATTTGAGCAAGAATGATGAACACTGGTTATGGCACCAGAGGTTGGAGCATCTAAGATTTTCACAAATAAGGAAAGCATGCAAGTATCAGGCAGTTCATGGTCTTCCATACATCAAAATTCCAGACAACACCATATGCAAATCATGTCAGTTTGGGAAGCAAACCGGAACTAACTTCCCTGAGAAGGAAGGATTAGCCAGCAGGCCTCTTGAGCTAGTTCATACAGATGTATTTGGTCCATTCAGGAAAAGGTCACCTCGAGGAGACGAATACCTTATATTATTCATCGATGACTTCTCCAGGATGGTTTGGTTAGGACTTATGAAGCACAAGGATGAAGCATTCGAAAAATTCCAATCCTTCAAAGTCTTGGTTGAAAATGAATCAGATTACAAAATTAAGTGCCTCAAGTCCAACAGAGGTGGGGAGTTTACTTCAAATGAATTTTTCGATTTTTTTGAAGAGCATGGAATAAGAAGGGAATTCTCTACAGTTGGGACTCCTAAGCAAAATGGAGTGGCTGAAAGGATGAACAGAACAATCCAAAAAATGGCACGTGCTATGCTTTATGAGTCTGGAACTCCCACAACCTTCTGGGGTGAAGCTGAATATGCTGCAGTTGTTATTCTCAACAAAAAAAATGTCCGAGTAAACAACACTCAAACTCCGCATGAGCTCTGGTATGGAAAGACTCCTTCGGTAAAACATTCCAAAATTTTTGGGAGCAAATGCTATATCAGGAATACTGATGAAAATCTTGGCAAACTTGAACCTAGAGCAGACGAAGGCATTCTCCTTGGATATTCCCCCTACAGCAAAGCATATAAGTGTTATAACAAAAGTCTCGGAAGAATTGTTGACAACATTGACAATAGTGGTTGATGAAAAAGGATACATCCCTAGACAAGTAAATCATGAAGAAATCGAAGAGGATGAAGATTATCCTCAAAATCAGACTGATGGTGAAGAAGAAACCTATGAAGAAGAAACTCATGAGGAGCCAGAAGAACAGATAAGGGAAGAAGAGAAGACTCCATCTAGGTATGTTCAGAAGAATCATCCTGAATCTCAGATTTTAGGGCAGAAGGAAGCAGGTGTACAAACTAGAAGAACAATTGCAGAAGCCTCAAGCTACTTGGCATTGCTCTCCTCCACTGAGCCACAAAATGTAAAAGAGGCATGCAAAGATGAATGCTAGGTCAAGGCAATGGATGAAGAACTTGAGCAGATTGAAAAGAACAACACTTGGGAGTTGGTTCCTAGACCAAAAGATAAGAATCTCATAGGGACAAAATGGATCTTCAATAACAAGTTGAATGAAAATGGGGATGTTATTAGAAACAAGGCCAGACTTGTTTGTAAAGGGTATGCTCAACAAGAAGGGATAGAATTTGAAGAAACTTTTGATCCTGTTGCTAGACTTGAGGCCATCCGAATGTTCCTTGCTCTCTCAAGCTTTCAGAACTTCAAAGTTTTTCAAATGGACGTGAAATCTGCCTTTCTGAATGGGGACTTAGAAGAAGAAGTGTACATTGAGAAACCAGATGGGTTCATCCTTGGGAACGATCCAAATCTTGTATGCAGACTGAAAAAGGCTCTCTATGGTCTTAAATAAGCTCCAAGGGCTTGGTATACCGATTGGACAAATATCTTCATCAACAAGGTTTTTCAAAAGGATCAGCAGATAGCAATCTTTATTTAAAAATTGAAAATGACAAATTGTTGATACTTGTTGTGTATGTAGATGACATTATCTTTGGCAGCAATGAAGAAGCTATGAGTCAAAGCTTTGCCTTTGTAATGCAGAAAGAATTCGAAATGTCTTTGCTTGGAGAACTAACATACTTTCTTGGATTGCAAATCCAACAAAATGAAGGCGGGATCTTCTTGTCCCAAACCAAGTATCTTAAGCAGATATTGA
>APFE030705999.1:196921-230133 GCA_000404065.3 Pinus taeda
CGTGATGTTGGTTGCTGATGAAGTAGCAGGTGCCTACATAGCTTGGGGTGGGAGGGCACATCTCCAAATAACCCAAGCCGATTGCTGCTATGTTGAAACTGATGAATGTGAAGCAGGTGCCTACTAAAGTGGGGTCGGAGGGCACGTCTCCAATGGAAACCCACTCCGAATGCTGCTTCAGAATTAAAATGGACATAACTCGGCCAATATAACTCAGAATATTTATTATAACCTGTTTTTAGAAGCAGAAGGACCATTTTGCATCTTCCCATGTGTTGGAAATCCTTATTTGGACACTCCGAGATCTCAGATTCGCGCTGCAACAGTTCCACCGTCACAAAAATTCTGATAAAATAGCTGATTTTAGATCAGCGATATCCCCCACATCCGAACTCCGATTCGACCCTTTTTTTTTTAAATTTGGTGATTTTTCGAGAAGAATCCAGATCTGGTATTTGTTTAGTAAATTTTGTACCAAATGTTTCAGATCTGATCTGCAAAGTCGCCGCCCAAAAAAATTCCTGCAAAAAAGTGAAAAAGAAAAATTCTTCTTGCTTGACCCAAGAAAGTGCTCTGTGGAGGTTGTAGCACATGCTTGAAGTTTGTTGAATATTGCTGCAAAATTTGAAACTGAAATATGCATGAAAGCCTCATTCCCATGGAATCATAACCTGCTCTGATACCACTGATCTGGATCTTGGGAGGAGGCCCCAAGATCTGAAAATTTGAAATGCCAGAAGAAAAATAGGAGAATGCCCAATAAACAAAACCATAAAGAAACTTTTTATTAAAACCCAAGTGAAAATAAACCAGCTAGGGCAATGGTAGCTTATCTCTGAGAAGAGAAGTGGCGGCTACATGCCTCTGAACTGTAAAGGCTACATTGTGGCAGACAATCTGCCCTTTTACAAAATGTGACTTGTTACTTATAGTATTTTTCTAGTTACAATACCATGGGTCAATTCCATGGGTGAATGAATACCATGGGTGGATTTTACAATACCACGGGCAGATGCCATTTACAATACCACGGGTCAATTCCATGGGTGAATGAATACCATGGGTGGATTTTACAATACCACGGGCGGATGCCATTTACAATACCATGGGTAAATTCCATGGGTCGATGAATAATATGGGTGGTTGAGTACCATGGGTTGATGCCATTTTCCATTCGGATCATCGTTAGAGAGGTTAAGGCGCATGAGATATCCAAGACCCATAAATACTTTGGAGAAATTCCACCCGGATGAAGAGATATTAAAATAATTAATATTTTTAATGGGTCCCTAAGTCTAAACATAGGAAAATAAAAATATTAATGTGTATTAATATAATATGGGTGAGAAAGTTCTGAGTGACGAGGATTAGACTAGTTCTAATCTTAGCCATTGATTAGGGACTCAATCTTGGTTGTTGAATCATCAATAGGAAAAGTATAAGAGGAGGCTTGAGGGTCAGTTGGAGACACAATATAGAGATCAAAGAATTCAATTTTCTGGGGCGAGATTTGTTGAGGAAATCGAGTTAGTGATCAGAGTTGCAGTGAGGGGCAGTTCAGCAAGGTATTTTCATCTGAGGTTGAAGAATACATAGCAGAGAGGCAACACAGTGCCGAGAGAGATAGCGCAATGCCGAGAAGGGCTGGCGCAGAAGCTGACGAGCTGACGCAGGGGATGCAAAAGGCGTAGAGGCTGACGTTGGGCTTCAAAGGCAGCGCTAGGGATGTTTTGTGTGGAAAACTGAGATCAGATCAGCCGGGAGAGGATGACGCAGTTCCTGAAGAGTGACGCAGTTCTAGAGCAGTGCTTGGAGCAACTTTCGCTGTCCAACACAAGGAATAGTCAGAGTCATTATGGGGTTGATCATCCAGTTGTTGATTTGCTGGAATATCTGTCTCCAAATAGAGGTAATACTACCGAGGACATTCTCTGTTGGGTGAGCCAATTCTGGCACCCTAGTTGTATTCAAGAATCAGCTTAATAATAAAACCCTCATATCTACTGCATCGGTTTTCCCGCATTGGGTTTTTCCAGGCATGATTGTCCAAAAATAACGGTGTCCCTTGTGTCATTGTTTCTATTTACTTCAGTGCATGATTTGTATATCTGTGAAGGCTTCATTTATGTTTTTTTCGATGTTTATGCAATTAAATAACTTTTTAATGTAAAGAACAAGTAGGAGATAGTAACCCAGAAATTGCAGTAGAGGTTTCGAATGTGTTAGATTCAGGAATTTTCACACTGGGATTACGCAGTCCCTATGTAGAAGCTGACACATTGAGATGGAGAGGGGGCAACAGGTCCTCTCCAAAGTTAGAATCTTGCTGAGAAGCGTGAGAATATTGTCTGTAAAATTTCTCACAGAAATTCCTCTTCTATTCTGCTGGTTGTATCTTGTACATGAGATATTTGCTGGAGATCAATAAAGAAACCCTCGTCTCCTACACCACTTTTCCAACATTGGGTTTTTTCCGGGGTCCAAAAATAATTGTGTCATTGTGATTATACTTGTGCTAGTATTTTTCCTTGCATTTGCTTTCCATGGTATTTTAATTGTGAAGGTTGCAGTAGAATTTATTTTGATATTTGCTGTAGAAACACTATGAATAACTTATTTCTAAATTAACAAGTAGAATAAATAATATCAATCATTGTAGTTGGATTTCTATTCAGAAATTTTCACATGTATGTGGTGTCAGGAAGCGGGACCATGCAACCAAAATTGAGATTTCCCATGTAGTGTCATCCCTAAAGATAGTAGCCAGTAAAGGAGATCCCACAGGACTAGGATACAAGACTAAACATCGGACAAAGGAGACAAGAGCATAGACCTAGCCCACTCATTCGATCAATCCCCCCACCAATCCATGCCCAAAGGTGTACATGAAAAGTAAACAAAATTACTCAACTACACCAATGAAAATCCATACCTTTGCGGTTGGGAGGCCCACATTCAAACATATAATCATAACAGATGAGCGAGGAACCACATAGCCGTCTCAGGTGGCGGAGATAGTGGCACATTGAGCTATCTGGTGGCTGCAAGGGGTTGTTGGCTGCCAACTGAGGACCATCTAGGATAAATTCTCCTATGGATACTACCCATAGGTGGTAGGTAACAGTCCCTAAAAAATGTCTCATAGGAATGGCAAGTCTTTCTCCAAAGAATCTTGGGACGAGAAACATTACCAGGGTGGGACAGGATGTGGTCAGACCTACAACATTGAGAAATGAGGTGAGCACTTGAAAATACCTCCATCAACGGAAACAACAAAAAGGGTGAGAAGGGCGAGAAGGACAAGGAGAATGTGGCCCTTGCATCAAAGGTCCTAGTCAGGGACAAGGGAGAAGAAGAAAAACAAGGACCTATATAAGGTCAAGTGCTTTAGGTGTGGCGAGTTTGGCCACTATAGTACTCAGTGTCCAATAAGAAAGAAAGATAAGAAGGAGAAGCAGGACCAGGCGGCAGCATCCGCAAAGATAGACAAGTTGTCCTCCACGCTAAAGGAAGACTTCGCCATGTTTGCATCTATACCTCCAACAATGAGGTGCGGTAATATGGAGCTTTAGTCCCAGAGTTGCACAAAATTTGGGCAGGGTCCATTGAGGTGTCTTCCTCATGGATCATTACCTTGCTACAGGGGCCCACAGTATTTAGTAGCAGGATGGATCAGCGTCAGTTTATGCAATCAAATTCTAGAGTGATAGTTGCAGACTAGTTGCAGTTATGTGCTCAGGAGCATAGAGCAATGTTGACAGCAGAGCAGGAGGCTAGTAGCAGTCAGATCCTCAGGATATAGATGCATCACAAAGACACAGTGGATTTAGTATCTCATATGATTCTCAGTTGCATTAGTTGCAATAGTAGCAATAACAGTTGAGATGGAGTTGCAGAGTTGGCAGCAGCATAGCAGTGTTAGCAGCAGTATAGACACAACATCAGAGTTGTTCAGTGGTTGGTGGGAAATGGTGGACAGTCACAGTGGCCCAACATTAGTAGCGTAAAGAGGGTGATGCAGAGACAGGGTGTTGGAGCAGTTCAACACTAGAACACCTTCCTTGCAAAGAGGGAGTGTTAGTTTTTGTAACATCTAATGATGTTCAAGTCTCGACAGTTATCAGAGAGGCTAAGAAACACTAGGACTCCATAGCTCCAAAAAGGCTTCAGGACAATCCACCTAGAAATGCCTTAATTAAGTTAATTAATCAGTAATTAAATTTTTCCCAAGTCTAACTTGGGAAAAATTATTAATTAAAAACAATTAATTGAGGAAGGTGATATTTCTCCAGAAAATCACACAGATCGCCTAGGAAATAATCTCATCTATTGATTAAGATTTAATTTATGTAATTGGAGTCCCATATTGAGATTATCAAAAGAAGTAGATGGGTAGGAACACACTTGGGATCAATTTCCTTGGGCAGTTCAATTTTCCTTAGAAAAGAAGCATTTGCCAGAAGATTTCGAACCACAGAAGGGAAGTAGAGACAGAGAGGGGCAGAGAGAGTGAGCCCGAAGGAAGTTATCTAGTTTGCGAGAGTCAGAAATAGAAGCCCAAAATTTTTCTCCATGAGGCTGCGCAGAGCCTCAAGAGGGAAATTTGACTTTGTTGGAGAGAAGCTTGTTTTCAGTTCCAGAGGCCGGAAAGTGTTTCCAGAGTGCCAAAGAGACAATTTCTCAGTTAGAAGCAGGAAGGGTGATTAGGTTGGCAGTCAATTCAGGTTGTGCGTGTGGCAAACAAAGCTAGGGTGACTCCGGGCCTCTGCTAACCACTTGGACGACTAGCTTTTTAGAGGTCAAACAGTGTCTAGATTGCTTAGAGAGAAGGTAAAATCTCTTAGAAAATTTTGCTAGTATTTCTCTTCGATAGATTTGCCATATTGGTGATATTTATTGTACTCAAAATTTCTCATTGTTGCTTAATAATAAAAACCCTTATCTGCTACACTGATTTTCCAAAATTGAGTTTTTCCAGGGAATTTTGTCCAAAATTAACGGTGTCATATTTTTGTGTGGGTGTGCTAGTATTTTCTCAGTTTCTAGTTTATCTTACGCTATATTTATTTTTGAAGATTGCGGTTTGATTAAATCATTGTTGTCGTAGCAATAAACTGCATAATTAATTTACAGTTAGAAGAATTAATTCTAGTTGCTGCAAAAGAATTTCAGTGGTGAATTTTTTACATGGTATCAGAGCATGTTTTATCAGACGGAGAAGCCCAAAAGCAGAAGAAGAAAATTTGTTGTTTAGAGGGAGAAACAGGACAAATTTTTCTCTGGGTTGCAGAGTACCTAACCAGGCAGTGCAAATTGCTTGAGCAGTTCAATTTTTTCAATGCAGGGTTGCAAAAAAATTTGGCTTACCAGTTTCGAGTGATTCGAACATGCAGAAGGAGCATTAGTCCAGTATTTTCGCTAGGAAAATTTATTGTTTGGCCACAGAAGGGTTTTGCAACAATTGCTAGAGAAAAATCAGTGTCGGGTGGAAGAGAAAGTGCACACATAGAGAAAAATTTCTCTCAGAGGGTTTCTAGGCTATAAATCAAAATTTCTAGTTGTAGTTCGTAGTTGCTACAAGAAAATTTCTCACTCCAAAAGGGAGTGTGAATAGTAGATTTAGCAGCTTAGCAGGAGGGACAGGGATATTATCGTTCCAGATTCAGAGGGCCAATTTTGGCGCGTCAAAACAAGAACAAATCCTTTTTGGGTTTCTATGGGTTTTTGACAAGGACCTCAGAAATAATTGGCAGAATTTTCTGGGCAGATTTGAGGGGTCGAACGGAGGTCCCAATTTAGCAAGAAGCTAGAGGAGCTAGAGGAAATTTGGGCCAATATTCTGAGGTCAACATTTGGCCAATTCTTTTGTGGGTTTTTGTGAGTTATTGGTGGATAGCCCGGGGTTAAATTTCCGAAATTTTCAGAGCACCAGAGGAGGCCCTAGAAATCATTCTACACAGGCAGCGACACACTTTCTGGGCATTTCAATGCAGAGCCAAGGAGAACCAGCTATCACTCTTGGAGGAGATCTCATATTCATCACTTGGGCTTAGCTAGCTTACCTAGAGAAAGCCCAGGTGCATACTTTCCAGGCACCTATTTACTTCATGATTTATTAATAAAATGGCTCAGCGGCACAACTTTTGGCTTAAAATGGTGTTCTGATTGTTTGAGTAATTTTTTGTGTTTTTGCTATGTTTGCTTTGTGTCTCATTGTAAATTTCCGTTAGGAATATTACAGTGGTATAAGAGCATGGTTTTGGCCATTTGTGGGTCTAATTCACACAAATGCTCGAGTGCTATTGTGGACTAGAATTCCAGAGGCTATAACACTAGTTTGATATTATTCTCTAGATTGAGCTTATGCCCAAAAATTTCTTAGCAGGAGGAATTTGAAAATGTTACTAGGAGCATTGAGAGACTGAAAGGGCTTCTCGAAGAGTGGTTGTCAACAAAGGCAACAAGAAGAAATAGTATTTGCCGACTGGCAGGTGAAGGAAATAAGAGGAGCATGATTGTTGAATGAAACACTAGTAGAAATAGTGTAGAGACAAAGATGGGAGGCGAAGGTAGTGACGAGATGAGAGAGAACATACCCCTGGAGGAGGGAGTTCACCTAGATACGTTCCAATTAGTTAAGCATGATGCTAATGGCACGCAGGAGGAGCATGAGCATACACCTCGCGTGATGCTGGAGTCACCCTTGTTGGTGTTTCCTTTGGTAGCCCCAGTAGACAGATTGGAAGAGGCAGCTGAGCACACATCCATTGATGAGGTATCCACTGATGGGGCATCTCAGTCTATGAAAGAGCTTCAGAACGACAACCACCTATAGCTAACCAATGAGCATGTCTTGCATGTTGGGTTGTCTATTGAGGAGCAGTTGGAGGCTCATGTCAAAGCCCATGATGGAGGAGGATGTGCAACCATCCTTTGGGGTAGCAATCGATGAGAGGCAGCATAGAGACCACACGTTGGGATTCCAACACAGTTTTCTTCATAGGTTCACTGACAAGATCTACAGCATTATTATCCCACCCCTACGCATTGGATTCAGAGAGGCGGAGTTGTCTAGACATACTAGAGGGGATGACCAGGTTAGTAGCACTATTGGATCAACTTTGCCCATTGGAGAGAGGGAGACAAAGCTACCTTGTTAGATCTTGTGTGTTGACCTGGATAGAGTGATGAGATGATCAAAGTTGCACAAGGTGCAACACCTACATGTGGGGTTGTTCTATGTGCAATTTCATGCATTCGATCCCTTTCTTGGGGTTGGATGCCGAGAGATTCTTAGTTGGTACCATGTGTAGTGGGCTATGGAGATGGTGGTGGACCTTCGTGTGTCTCAGCAGGAGCTTCCACGCACTGGGGATACCAGAAGCCTAGACTGACATTGGGATCCGGGTGGGACTACCTATCATTTCCCAGGTATGTTGGTTGACTACAACCTGGATGGTACAATTGACCTAACAGTTTAACATGCACATTCGCTAGGGGAGTCTCAGTCAACACCAATGGCCAACAAGTTTATGGACAAACTCCTTTGGTTGTCTTGGTATGACGTTTTTACACAGGATCACTGGGTGATCAACATACTCTTGTAGAATTTTGCCGGAGGAGGTGACATTGGAAGGCGACCAAACGGTGCCTTGTATGGAGATGGGGACTCTTCACTTTTGTGTGGGGCATAGAGAACACAGAGGAGCAGAGCAGTGGTGGCATCACTACTGACACATAGGGAGATTCACTTCTCGGATCCCTCAGGGGGGATATGGAGAGAAGCTCCATTCATCGGCTGGTATAGTAATGCGATAGTGGAGGTGATGATACCGATCAAGTTTGGACCGACACGTAGAGACACAGGTCTAGGCCATCACATCCAGGAATGTGTGGGAGCATCTAGCATTGAGTAGTGGACTACCGGTGGCCATGGAAGTGCATGGTGGTGTACCATAATGTGTTGGATTGCATTGTGCAGTTGGAGTGTCTTACATCACATTGAGTACACACGGGGAGTGACTGGTGCCTTGACACATGCAAGGCACGGGACGATACAAAGTGGGATAGCAGTAACCAGGGATATCCTGTGGTGTACAGAGACATGTCTTTGCCTGGTCTATTAGCATATCTAAGACAAGGAGAGGGGCACCCATAGGGTTATTCTTCAGTACCCCAGCAGATTCTTGATCCTACCCTTGGGGACTTCCCCACCCATGACTCTCCAATTGAGACGTTTGGTGGAGGCACGGGTTGACGGATGCACACTTAAGAATGACTTGGTTTATTGCCAAGGTAGCATAGGTTCCACTGTTGGGCTCACATAGGGGGAGTCGATTGTGAGGAAATTGCATGATGCACTTCGTCCGAGAAAGTGTAAGGTGTCACAGGAGCCTGAGGGATGGTGGATGGTAGAATTTGTCTACAAGAGGGCACCCATACTCTTGATAAGTATCCATATGTATCGTTAGGGTTCGGATAGCGGAATTCATTGCGTGGTTTGGTAGGAGCAAGGCAGGTTGGCTTGCGTGGGACAGACTCTTGATACCTGGGGTCCACCTATGGGATGCATATAAAGATCAGAGATGAGGGCCAAATGGGTTCTAGTAAGTAGCAGCGCTACGCAATGACATTCCGTGAAGAGTGGGAGTTATGAGATATCAGTATGGTTGGGGGATCCGGGGATCTGGTTAGCGGGTGGATGACTCCCCTTAGTGATGAACAAGGTCATGGCAGAGCATGATCCAGTTCATCTTGGGCTTGACATATGGGGGATCATTGAGACCTCCATTGGATGGCATGGCAAACTTATCCTGTTGTTGCTCAGGGTCGAGATTGGCAGTAGAGGCATAGATATCGACATCATGGAGATGCTCGGATAGGATGAGCTTGGCTCTCACAGATTTTCATCACTAGGCCTCGGGAGAGGAGGATATAGTCCGCACACAGTGGGCAGTATGATCATGTTACACCGTCGATTATGACTAGATAGCCGCAGTGTCAGCATGGCAGTTTCCTTTTGCGATCAGCTCGAGATCTCCACCTCTCAATACTTGGCAGTTCAACCACATTTAGGGATGTGCTAGTTTCTACAAGGGAAGATCGTAAAGGTCTTCCATTGTGTTTCAATAACACAGAGAGTGGTTTTCCCCCTAGAGATTTGTTGATGACTCGGGGCACTCCGCTAGTATCACAGGATGATTGGCACGTATGAGTTTTGGCAGTCATTGCCACTACTCAATGGCATGCACCAGGTATTGGGAGCGATGGTCCTCCAATTTGGTTGTGGGAACCAAGGATCCATTAGGTTAGAGGACTACCTTGTTTTGGGAGGATTATGGGGTTGACAAAGACAAGATCGCATCCTCCTCCTAATGACAAGACAGAGACTATCAGGATGATCACTACAGGGCAAGGCCCTTCTCGCTATTACTTAGATAGGAGTTTGGACATGCATCGGTAGACGGTAACCTTCACGGGGTGCCCTAGCAGGAGAGACCTACGGGTAGTGGATTTTTCCCTCATTGGGTGTGTAGAGGAGGTTTACTGCAGTGGATGACTTTGCAGGAGCACGAGTGGGTCGTAGTTATGACCAGGCTGGGGCAGCATCCACTTGATGGACTCACTTTGAGATTAGTTTGGAACCAAGGAGCTACAAGGATGACCAGTTGGTTTACGGATTGGGGAGAGTGGGTTCCCATGAGGGGAGGTCACCCAAATCTGCCAATGGGACTCCTTTATGATAGGTCAGCACAGGGATCAGGAGTGGCTCAATGGCATAATTGGGACCCCGGTATTGCTCGCTATGGTAATTGGGTCAGAATGGAGAGAGAGCTTGTTTGGCAGTTGCTTGAGGACAAGCAATGTTTTGGCGGGGAGGACTGTGATATCCCCGCTTAGCAATATTGCTAAGGGAAATATCAATCTTGCCCAATTTTGTCTTATTCCATGTTTGCGCTTAGGAGATGTGGGTTTAGAGGTCCCACATGAATTTTGGGATTAAGTGGGGGGCCAAACATTAGGAAAGATGGGAAATATTGTGGCTCTAGTGGAGCGTGGGGCCCACCCCATGGATAATTACGGCCCACATGTGGAGTAGGCTCTCATTGTAGCGAAGTTGGTGTGGGAAAGTCGAGCTAGGCCCACATGGGCATCTTGGAGGATCTTTGATAAATAGAGCAAGAGGCACTCATTTTGGTCATGCATTCATCTATTCAGAAATCTTATCTTTGACATAGCACACTTGAGCTGAAGCCAAGTCTGCAAGTGTTGTTTAGCACACGAGTGCCTTTGAGCGGAGATCTCAACCCTTACTTCGGTGGACTTGAAGTGCCAGTGCAAGGAGGTAGTTTCAAGTGCCAGCCCAAGTTGGGAGTGGGAGTTTGTGGGGAGGAGACACTAGCAGTAACGCAAGGACTACGCAGTGCTTGGAGGAGGCACGCTTGGGAGTTGCTGAGAGAAGGGAGTTTGGGCTTGAGATTTGAGGAGTCCAGGAGAGCCCTTGCTTGGAGTTTGCAACTATCTCAGGGAATGTTCCAGCACTTTGGAGGAGCAAAAAACACAGGATCTATTGCAGGTTACATCTTTTGCTTGTGGAGGAGGGGCCGAGCATTTGGGGTCAATTTTGGATCAACAAAACTAGGAAAAACCCTTTCTTGGTTTTTCTGGGTTTTTAACAATGACCTTAGAAATAATTTGGCAAAAAAAAGTTTTGGGCAGATTTGAGGGGTTGAACAGGGGTTCCAATTCAGCGAGCAGTGAAAGGAGCTAGGGGAAATTTGGGCCGAAATTCCGAGGTCAACATTTGGCCAATTCCTTCGTGGGTTTTTGGGGGTTATTGGTGGAGAGCCCGGTGTTAAATTTCCGAAATTTTTAGAGCATTATTGGAGGCTCTAGCAACCATTCTACATATCAAGCAGCACACTTTCTGGGCATTTCAGCGCAGAGCCAAGGAGAACGAGCTAGCAATATCAAAGGAGATCTCATATTCATCACTTGGGCTTCGCTAGCTTGCCTAGGGCAAGCCCAAGTGCATACTTTCCAGGCACCTATTGTACTTCATGATTTATTAATAAAATGGCTCAGCGATGTAGTTTTTGGCTTAAAATGGTGTTTTGAATGTTTAACTAATTTTTTGTGTGTTTTTGCTATGTTTTCTTTGTGTATAATCGTAAATTTCCATTAGGAATATTACAAAGAAGGACCTATCTAAGATTAAGTGCTTTAGGTGTGGTGAGTTTGGCCACTACAGTACTCAATGTCCTCTAAGGAAGAAGGACAAGAAGGAGAAGCAGGACTAGGTGGCGACATCTGCAGAGATAGACAAATTGTTCGCCAAGTTGGAGGAAGACTTCACCATGTTTGTAGCTATACCTCTAGGAGTGAGGTGGGGCAATATGGAGCTTTAGTCCTAGAGTTCCACAGAGATTTGGGCAGGGTCCATTGAGGTGTCTTCCTCATGGATCCTTACCTTTTTACGGGGGCCCACAATATTTAGTAACAGGATGGATTAGTGTCAGTTGATGTAGTCAGATTCCAGATTGATAGTTACAGACTAGTTGCAGTTATGTGCTGATGAGTGTAGAGTAGTGTTGAGAACAGAGCAGGAGGCTCGGTAGCAAAGTCGGCAACAACACAGATTCCTAGTAGACACTACAGAGGCTAGTAGCAGTTAGATGCTTAGGAGACATATGCAACATAGAGACAGTTGATTTAGTATTTCTGATGTTTCTCAGTTGCAGTAGCAGCAACAATAATTAAGAGGGAGTTGAAGTGCAAATGCAAAGTTGGTAGCAAAATAGTAGTGTCAGCAACACAGATGCAGCATCAGAGTTATGCAGTGGTTGGTGGGTAGTGCCAGGCAGTCACGGTGGCCAAACATCAGCAGCATACAGAGGGTGATGTAGAGACTGGGTGTTGGAGCAGTTCAACACTGGAACACCTTCCTCGCTTAGAGGTAGTGTTAGTTTTTGTAGCATTGGATGGTGTTCTAGTCTCGATAGTTGTCAAAGAGGCTAAGAAACACTAGGTCTCCATAACCCAAAAAACAGTTTCAGGAAAATCTACCTAGAAATGCTTTATTTAAGTTAATTAATTAGGATTTAAATTTTTCCCAAGTATAACTTAGGAAAAATGATTAATTAACAACAATTAATTGAGGAAGGTGATATTTCTCTAAAAACTCACATGGATCGACTAGGAAATAATCTTAGTCATTGGTTAAGATTTAATCTTGCTCGTTGGAGACCCTCAGTGATATTACAAGAAGAAGTCGATGGGTAGATGGAGGAACACACTTGAGATCGATTTCCTTGGGCAGTTTGATTTTCCTTAGAGCAACAATAGTTGTCGGAAGAGTTCAAGCCAAAGAAGAGAAGAAAAGATAGAGAGGGGTAGAGACAGTGAGTCCGGACTAAGTTTTCCAGTTCCAGAGAGTCAGAAAGAGGAGGCCAAAATTTTTTTCTAGGAGGCTGCACAAAGGCAATGCAAAGCCTCAATAGGGAAATTCAATTTTGTTGGAGAGAAGCTTTTTTTCAGTTCCAAAGGCCAGAAGTGTTTCCAGAGTGCCGGAGAGACAATTTCTTAGTAGCAGTAGGCAGTACAGATATATTGGTAGTCAATTGAGGTTGTTTGTGTTGCAGGTAGCTCTAGGGTGATGCAGGGCCTGTGTAGACCACTTGGATGACTAGCTTTTCAGAGGTGAGCCAGTGTCGGGATTGCTCGAAGAGATGGTAAAATCCCTTAGAAATTTTTTGCGAGTATTTCTCTTGGATAGATTCGCCAATTTGGTGATATTTATTATACTCAGAATTTCTCACTGTTACATAATAATAAAAACCCTCAGCTACTACACCAATTTTCCCAAATTGGGTTTCTTCGAGGACTTTTGTCGAAAAATAATAGTCATAATTTTGTGTGTGTGCGCCAGTATTTTCTCAGTTTCTAGTTTATCATACACATTTTTTATTTTTTAATATTGCAATGTGATTAATTCATTGTTTCCATAGAAATAAAATTCATAATTAATTTACAGTTAAAATAATTAATTCTAGTTTTTGCAATATAATTCCAGTGGTGAAATTTTCACAAGGTCCAATGTCACCTTAGCCAAAACCCTTTGCTCTTTACAAACATTACCAATGTGAGGAGACCCAGTAGGAAGGAGATCACTTAAAATAAATATGCTAGGTATAAGGCAAAAAGTGACCAAGCTAAAGCTCATTCAAGAGAGAGACTCAATAATGGTTCAAGGCTTCAAAGAAGCAAAACACTCTCAAAGAAAATTCCTAGAAAATAAAAGAAAATCCGTATAGAAAAAAAATATTTTCTAAGATGCAAGTTTAATCTACCATGCAATCAATGCTAGCATGAGAACATGATATGATGATATTAGCTATGCAAAAGAGATATGCAATGCAGCTATACTATCATGCATGTTAACACATTATGCAAGGGCTAAGTGTAGTCATATAGCCAATGTAACCAGCATATCATTAGATCAATGTAAAATCACTTGCCCTTATGAACCATTATGGGGTAGGGTAACCAAATATCACATCCTCCTTGGAAGGATTGGCTTGATGAATAGTATGGGTGGGAGCTGTGAAAATAAGAGAATGTAATATTCCAAACTAGGAAAATACAACAAATAATAGATGGATGAACTAAACTACAACAATAAAAATTTCAACAAGAGCACAAATCAGAAAACCCTAAAATTTAGGCAATAGTTTTGAGGCATTTTATTAATAATGCATGGAAAAGCAAGTACAATAGGATGAAATATACAATCTTAGGCTTTCTACAACAGGCAATGCAAAACCCAAGTGAGAAAGTGTAGGATCAGGTGTTGGAATTGGCCCAAATTTGCAGCTCGAAGTTGCCCAAAAACTCTGATTTTGACTGCTAAATGGAACTGGTTGTCCTGCTCAAAATAGTGCCTAGAATGCTCTGAAATTGTAACTATGAGCTACTATCCTCAAACCTGAAAATACCCAAAAAAAATTGGCCTATCTCCAATCCAAAATCGAACCGACAAAGTGATGCAAATTCCCTAGCTAACTAGCAATTCGCTCTACTATAAGAATGAGGAATTCATGCCTGAATATTGCTTAGAAAATTCTATAAAATTAGTCCAAGGCTCATCTCAATAAACCCACAAAAACCTAGAAAGGATTTGGGTTGAATCCATTGACCCCTGTGACCCCCAATAGTGCAAATTGTCCAATTTGGCCAGGAAACGCCCCACAATACTGATACTACTGAATTATGCCCAAATCCACCACTGGAAACATCTCCCAACTCTGGGTGAATTCTCGCCTAAGGAATACCTCCAATCTCCGGCCCTTATCTCTCCTCAACCTCTACTTCTCCAACCCTTGTGCAAGCCTGCTTGGAAACCCCTGTGCACTTCCAAAAATGTAGAATTGCGGCCCCAAGAATTATCTCAAACTCAACCTTGCTAATCACCACAAAATCTCTTTCTAAATTAGGAGAAAGGCACCGCAAATCCTATGGTGTTCTACTCCGTAATTGATCTCCCCACAAGAAATTCGAACCACTTCTACACCGTGGAAGAAACACGTACCAATTGAAATAACTTGCAAATACACCCAATGGAAACTCTGAATTGAGCTCCCCAATTTGGCTCACTAGGGAGACACTCGAAGTTCTTTGAAATGAGGGTGGAATTCCCGCTCTGAACTTCCTTGTTCTAAATAACATAGTTGTCTAGGCTAAGCTAACAACTCAAGAGAACTAATGTTAAATCGTCAAGTCATCAAAGATACCAAATGGAGGCCTCCAAGATCTATTTGTAATTGTTGGCCCTCTCTCCCTTGGTGATCCCCACCTTCACTAATTTGCACCCCTTCCTTTCTCTCTTCCTCTTCTAATTAGTGCAAATTTCCTCTTGGGTTGAATTTTCCCTCCTTGTGGTCCCCACTCTCCACTAAGGCCATCATTTTTCTTTTTCCTCCTAAATCCCCAAGCTAGAAATTTTTCCCCTTTTCCCAAAATTGTATCTAATGCAGAAAATAAAAATTGGGGACATTATAGTCCTCCCCACCAAAAATTACTTGTCCTCAAGCAATGCCTGAACAAGCAACCTCTCAATAAATAGACCCAAATAGTTATTGCAAACAATATCGGGGTCCCAAATGTGCCACTGAGTCATCCCTGATCTCTGCATCGTCATTCCATGGGGAAATCCATTGATACCAGGATCCCAAGCCACCCTGATCAACATGAAGCATCCCTAGCTCCAATCACTGTCTGACCCGACATAGGACCTGGACACCCTCTTCTTACTGCCACTAAGTAGAGCATCATGATAATGTAGGACCCTATCCAACTCCCCATGAATTTTCCCTACCGAGTAGTCCACTTCATCACCTCCAAGAGTAAAATCATGAAGATACAACCCAATCCCTATGAGGATGAAGTCTCTCCTGCATGAGCTTCCCTTGCTATCCTCCTGTTGACCAACCTTCCATGTTAATAAAGTTTTGCATGCCATCAGCGAGTCAGTAAAGCCCAATGGAAGATTTGAATGATCTTCCCCTGTAGTAGCCAGCTCATCCCTAAAGGTCATTGAGTTGTCAAGTACTATGATGCACAGGTCCCATGATAGTCTTAGAAGGATTCCACCATGTTGTCCTTGCCCCACTCTGATTCTAACAGTTTATCCATTCAGCACACACTATATCCTCCTCCCATAAAGCTTGGTGGTGAAATATAGATGAAGGCCAAGTTCATCTTTCCTCTTAATTTTTGTAGCATCGGATGTGTTCTATACACGAAATTTGGTGGAGAGGCTAGAATACATGCATTCTCCAAAACCCAAAAATTGTTTATGGAAATTCCACCTAGAGATGACTTGATCAAAATAATTAATCTTTTTTAATAGTTCCTAAGTATAAACTTAGGAAAACTGATTAATTAAAGGGTATTAATTAATTCATTGTGAAATATTCTAGAGGAAGACATCGATCGAGTTCTAGTTAATCTTAGCCATCAATTACGTTTTAATTTTGGTCGTTGAAGCCTCAATGAGAGATTATAAGAACAAATTCGATGGGGGTTGGAGAACACATTTGGAGCCACCAGAAATTCGATTTTGCTGGGAAATCAATTTCCAGAGTAGCAATTGTGAGTTGCCGGAGGTGATCCAGTAAAGTCGAAGCAGCGAGAGAGGGGCAGGAATAGTAAGGCTGAAAGCAAGTTTTTCCAATCCAGTGAGTGCATAGCAAAGAAACAGAAAATTCCACAAAGAGGCAACACAAAGCTTCAGAGGGAGATCCGTATTCTACTGAGGAGAAGTCGAAATTTAGTGCCAGAAGCCGAAGTGGGAGCCCGGAGGCTAGGAAGATCAATTTTCCAAAGTAGTAGTTTATCAATCAACAAGAGAGACGTTGGTCCGAGCTGGGTGACGCAACTCTGCGTAGGGTGACACAGAGGCAGTGCAGAGGCAACAAGGAGCAGCTCATCTTGAGCCAAGGTTAGCGTCGGATCACTGGTGGAAGTGATATTTTTCTCACTAGACTTCTGTCAGTCATTTTCTCTGTATGGAAAGCAATATTTGATCTTCCATAGATTTGTACTCAAATTTACTACTGCATAATAATAAAACCCTAAGTTGTTGCACCGGTTTTCCCAAGTTGGGTTTTTTCAAGGACATTGGTCCAAAAATAACAGTGTATTATTGTGTGTGTGCATCTATTCTTCCAGTGTTTTTATTTCTTCTGCAGTGTTGTATTTGTGAAGGATGCATTGTATTAATTTCAATATTTACCGTAGAAGGTAGTAAATAATTTGTTCAAGTTATTTAACAAATAGAAGAAACTTAATTAGTTGTTGCAGTAGGATTCGGGGTTTTCCAAATTTTCACATGGTATCAGAGCACAGATAGAAGATTGAAAGCTTAGTAGCAGAAGAGGAGAAGGAGATTTGAATTCTTGCGTAGGCAGCAGTTTGAAACCCTCAAGAGGCAGCGCAGTCCTTAGGCCAGGAGAGTCAGTTTCTGAGGAAGATTTATTTCTCTAAGAGACTCAACAAAGAATAGATTTTCTAGATTAGACATTATTAGAGGCAGAGGAAGACGCAATATTTTTCCTTGAAAAGCAAATATTCAGCTGGGACTTAATTATTTTGTAGCAGTTTGCTAGTGAAAAATAGCATGAGGAGGAAGGGAGAGCACACACTGAGGGAATTCTTTTCTCAAGGGACTTCTAGCCTAGAAGTTTAATTTTTCCTAGCAAAGGAGCAGTATTTGTGAGTAGATTTTCCCACTACAGCAGGGAGTGTGAAAATCTAGTCAGCGATTGTGCAGAAGAGAAGAGGCGGAATTCAACATTTTTGCAGGGATGGTATCAGCGGGGCTGAGAGATCAGGATCAGTTGGACGGAGCTCGAACTACGTGATCTAGAAGGCAATAATTTCCTATCTTTTAGATGAGTATGATCTCAAAGATTATATCAATGTCATGGTAGTTGTACCCGCAATGCAGATCTGCTTAAGGACTACAAGAAAGAGATGGAAAAGACAAAGAAGTTGATTCTCGATGGAGTTCGAGATCACGTGGTGTCTCACATAACTAGCAAAGATACTGCCCGACGGATGTGGGAATCAATTGCTACGCTATACAAGGGATCTTCCAAGCAGAAAGAGATGTATCTTGAGGAGAAGTTGAGATGCACGAGGATGCAAAAAGGGTAGCGCATAGACCTTGTTGACCACTACGTGTCAACGACCCATAGCAGTACACCCCCTTTTTCGTAAAATGGATAGCACCTGATTGATGTGTCCGCATTGTCCAGCTATCATCATCAACCTGATTGTCATGTTATAATGTAAACCCATTCTACATGTATGTGATGTAAATAATCTAAGCAGATCTCTGTCATGTATTTAATTGCCTAGGTAAAACTATTTTTTTAGTAACGATCAACATTTTGGGAGTTTTTTTGTCTCACCGATCCATTCTCGGATGGTCGACAGAGTTTTCTTTCAGCCTTACCCCAAAGCCGGAATAAATTTTGCCATCGGGATCTTAGGCGAGTCCTAGTGTTATAGATTGAGTCTGTGTAAAAGTGATTTGGGAATAATCCTAACTATTTTATTAGGTTATTTTATTACAAATTGCTTAGTCTGCTGGATTATATTTGTGTCGCAAAAATGGGTAGTCTGCGAGGGTCTTTCTCAAATGGGTTTTCCGCCTTGAGATGTAAAAAAAATAAAAATCATGATGTAAAGTGTCTTGAGGGTTAGAAAAATAATTTATCCCCTCATAGGTTAATTAATTAAATTTTCTGGCCAAAATTAATTAAAATCCTAAGCCAACAATTCAATTAATTATAGGTCCTAGGTAAACTTAAATTTTCCAAAGACAAAATTCGTGGGTCCTTTAAAAATTAAATTTTAAGAGGTCCAGGGACTAAGGTTAATATATTATTTTGCTAAATTTTAGGCCTTTGGTCCCTGGGGTTAAGTCAAAGTCAAAATTTTGAGGAAATTAATTCAAAATTTTAATTTTTTAACTAATTAAAATGCATTTAATTGAAAAATTCGAAATTTCCTAAATAATTAAAATTTCGATGGATGAAATTAAAAGAAATTTTGATCTTCATCAACGGTTGAGATCACTTTGACAAAGATCACTCGAACTAACCATTGGAATATTTATCTTTAAATAGGAGGTAAGTTGTCAGTTAAGATGATCCGATCTCTGGATCATGTACTAAGCGAAAAGCTCTCTTGTAATATTTTTTATGAGCAATAAAGAAAGACTTTGGAGTTAAATTTCTGTTAGTGTTACTCTCCCTAAAAATATTGTAAGATGTGTCATTTTTATGCATAGATTTCTTTTCGGCCATTGATGATAGCTTTCTGAAGAGCGATTTGAGTACAGGCATCTTGCTCAATCGCTGGGGTTTGAATGATAATTTAAGTTTGGAATATAATAGCAAGTATCTCTATTTATCTGAATTTTATTATCGTTTTCTCACTCTATGTTGATGGTTAAATTGAATTTTGCAGGAAATCCTTGATTATTAGATCATCGGGCATTCAGAGAAGTTCTCGGCTGCACTAGCCAACTCCTAATGTGTGTTTTTTGAAAAGCCCAACTTAATTTGATCCTAGGCTTATCATAAGATATTCTTTATAAGTGATGCATGTAGGGTTTTGAGTTCAGTACCTCTTTTAAACTTAAACTTAAAAAAAAAAAACTTTATGTGCTAAATCAATAGATCTAGCTGTTGAGAGCCTCAGATCATCAGATCTGGGAGCGGAGTTGGACTCGCACTCCCTAGATTTGATAGATCTGTCATTTATGTATATAGATTTGTAATTATTTTCTGTTTTCTAACTTAGGTTTTCTGGGTTTAGTTTTTTTTTTGTCATTGTATATATCGTTTGGCTGTTTCTTGTTGTCATGTAGCTATAGACCTGAAGCTGAAAGCTATGCAGAGTCCAGATCTAGGCCCTAGAGGGTAAGATCTGGATCTCTGGGGTTCGTTAAAATAATTTTCCAGGGATATAATTCAGACATTTTGCAGTCCAGGGTTTAAATTTAATAATAATTTATTTTTTTTATAAGGGTTTCAAAGAATCTGAAATAGAAGGATTTAAAATTTTTATTAAGATTTATCGGCCACTTATCTGCTGCCTGGGGTTTTCATTTTTTGTTGCAAGAAAATTTCGAAATTTTTGGGCAAACTGTGTAAAACCCTCGTTGTTGTCGCTACCCATCATATCCGCCCTCTCATCAATACCCACAGCTCTCCATACACTGCGTGCTACCCTGAACCCCTCACGCAACTCCATTCATCTCTGCTCCAGATCTACGAATTTTCCTCTACTCGCTATCTTCAAAACCTGCCCCCATTCCTCCATCTACTGCATCCATTCCTTTCCCTACGTTTCCTAACTCGCAGCCTCATACCCTTTGAAAGCTCCAACTCCCGTCCCTCACTGCTGCTACTTTCACGCTGCCTGCCCCAACTTCTCACATAGCCATCCTTCCGCTCCTCGACCTGCAGCTGTAGCTCTTCAGTCCGCTGCCCACAGATCCGCAGCTCCTCCTCGCTGCTGTCCATTTACGTCTGCCATGGCATTCCTTTCCTGTGCACTGCCATCCTCTTCTCCCGCAGTCTTCATTACCTGCAAATCAAACCCGCGATCCCGTGGCTTCCTGCTCTTCCTTCTCATAGCCTTCACTGCCGTTGTCCTACACACAATAGAGAAATACGACTTTCTCCATAACTTTCTTTTGTTTGTATGATTTAATAGTTAGGGTTGTATTTTTTTAATTTGTATTTAAATTGGACTTTGGATTTGTTTTCATTAGATCCCATTTCGGTTTGTTTTCATTTATCTTTTAAGTAGACTTTAGTTAGATTCATAAATGATAAACAAGCAAAATTCAAAAATTCGATTATGTTTTGTTTTATTTTTATTTTTTTTATATCGGATTTGATTTCACTTTTATTGATTTGATTTTACTTTTACTTTTTATTTTTTTTTGTTGATTTCACTTTTATTTTTATTTTTTTTTAAATGATTTTGATTTTGATTTTGAAAATCATTAAAAAGGAAAAAATTTCAAATTTCTAAACATTAAAAAAAAAATTTATAAAATCCTAAAAATCTATTTAAAACAAAAAAATCCTAAACATTTAAAAATCCTAAAAAATTTGAAATTTAAAATTTTTTAAAAATCATAAAAAAATAATTTTGCCGACTAAAGAAATAAATTCAAGGACTTGCGCTTTCACATCTAGCCTATGGCTTATTAAGATTTCGATTTATTGATCCTTTCGATTTACTTTGTCATACAAAAAAAAATGATTTCTTCATTTGCTGAAGAACGATTGAATTGCTAACTTAAAATCTCTTTGTGTTTCTAGTGTTAAGAGAAAAATCTAAAATCTTCATGATTTTTTATGCGATAAATGTTTTAAATCATATTGGTTGTTGAAGAAAGTTAATTGAATCTAGATCTAAGCAGTTAATGAAAATCATTTTAGATCTGGAATCGGTTGCATGTTATAGTGTTGGGCGTTTATATTGATTCTTTATGATTGTCATTATTCGTCACATATTGAAGATTGTTCTGGATAACTTGTTTTATTTAGTTGATGATTAATTCAAATTAACAGCACTAGTCTATAATTATTTCTATCTTGTGGTTGTGTCTTGGTTACATTAGCATTTGATCTATTCATCTAAGTTAATCGCGATTCATTTACATTCATTAAGTTGTCCATCATTAAAATCTCCTAGAGTCTATTTTTCACAGGTTATTTCATCCATTTACCTAGGGACTACCCCCCTTGACTTGTCTAGGAGAGAGTCTAAACGGAGTGAGTAAGGATTTAAGAGTGACAACCCTTACTCTGAGCGTTGTCGCAGTGCCTAGACACTTTGTGCGACAACAGACCCATTTCTAAATAAGCTTTAGGATATTCGAGATCAACTATATGGAGTAGGGTCAGCGCCTCAGCCTACTGAGTTGGTGTGGTTTTCTCTAAACAGTGTTTCCAAAGAGTGGCAATTCTTCGTCCAGAGTATTCTGGGCAGAGAAAATTTACCAGATTGGATCATATGTGGGTTGATCTACAGCAAGAGGATATGAGGCGAGATTTGGTTAAGACCACCACCACTAGTAGCAGCAACAACAGTGGGATGAAGCAAGTAAAGGAAGAGGAATATGTTGCTCTCACATCAAAGGGGCAGTAGGAGCAACACATGAGGAAGAAGGACATTTCCAAAGTGAAATCCTTCAGATGTGGTGAGCTTGGCCACTACAACACTCAATGTTCTCTCAGGAAGAAGACCAAGGAGGAGAAGCAGGGTCAGCAAGTTGCATCCGCGGATATTGACAAGTTGTCCTCCAGATTGGAGGAAGAGTTTGCCAAGATCACCAAGATACCTCCAGGAGTGAGGTGGGGAGATTTGATTTTGTAGCCCGAGAGAGGTACAGGATGCGCATGATTCTTGGGGAGAACCACCTCATGAATCAATATCTTGCTAGAGGAGCCCAAAATATAAAATAGCAGGATGGGTCAGTGGCAGTTGGTGCAGTCAGGTGCCAAAGTGACAAATGCAATAGCTAGTAGCAGCTCAGATGTTGGGCAACACAATGAAGAGTTGGCAACTGTACAGTTGGCAAAGAGAAGATTTAGCATCAACGTAGAGGCTTCAGTGATAGTGCAGAGTCTAACAGCAGTCAAGACTCAGGTGACTGATGCATCATACTGACCACAATTGGATTAGTATTTTGGATGCTTTTCTATTGTAGTAGTTGCAATTGCAGCGACAACAGATGGAGAGGGAGTTGCAATGAAGATGCAGTGTTGGCAGCAGTTTAGCAGGGCCAGCAGCAGCACGGATGCAACGTTTATCAGAATTGCGTAGTAGTTGGTGGGCAACAGTAGCCAGACATTAGCAATGTGACAGGAGGTGGTACAAAGGCAGGGTTTTCTTCAGTGGGTTGCAGCGCTAGAACACATTCCTCGGTAATAAGTATTTTTTATTTTTGTAGCATCATATGTGTTCTAGCCACGAAATTTGGTGGAGAGGCTAGAATACTTGTATTCTCCAAAACGCAAAAAACATTTCTAGAAATTCCACCTAGAGACGACTTAATTAAAATAATTAATCTTTTTTAATGGTGCCTACGTCTAAACTTATGAAAATTGATTAATTAAAGGGTATTAATTAATTCATGGTGAAATCTTCTAGAAGAAGACATGGATCAGGGGTTCACCAAAACATACAGGACCATCAGGGAGCATTTTTCATGGAAAGGCCTCAAGGGAGATGTTTTGAGGCACATTCGGGAGTGTGACACATGCCAGAGGAACAAGGGTGAGCAGACACACCGTGTTGGGTCGTTGCAGCCTCTTTCTATTCGCGAGGGGAAATGGGAGAGTATTTCAATGGACTTTATCATAGGGATGCTTGCGGTCCAAGGCAAGGACTACGTTTATGTGGTGGTCGATAGATTGACTAAGTTTGCCCACTTCTTTGCTATTTCCACTCAGTCTTTAGCTTTACAGGTGGCTGAATTATTTTTCAGGGAGGTGTTTCCACTTCATGGTCTTCCCAAGACCATCATTAGTGACTAGGACATCAAATTCATGGGAAGATTTTGGCACGAGTTATTCTGGCTGGTGGGTAGTGAGCTTACTCCAAGCACTAGCTATCACCCCCAGACCGATGGGCAAACAAAGATTTTGAACAAGTGGCTGGAGGGCTATTTACACAACTACATGACAGCTAGCAGAGTGCATGGATACAGTGGTTGCATTTGGGCGAATACTGCTACAACACAATATACCACACGTCCATAGGTATGTCCCCATTCTGGGCTTTGTACGATTATGGTGCATTGACTTTCGCTGAAATGATGTTTGGAGACAGCAGGGCCCCCAGCAATAAGGATTGGATACAAGAGAGTCAGGATATTGTTCGGGATCTCAAGGATAACTTACAGACTACAAAGAACCAACAAAAACTGTACACAGACAAGGGCCGGGTAGAGAGGCAATTTGAGGTTGGGGATTTGGTTTTCCTGAGGCTGCAACTATACAAATAGTCCACACTCAAGCAAAGGGGGGGCGAAAAGATTAAGCCCTGTTGTTATGGACCATATTGGGTCACCAGGAGGGTTGGAGAGGTGGCATATGAGCTGGAGCTGCCTCCAGGGAGTAGAACCCATAATATATTCCATGTGTCTTTCCTAAAAAAGGCATTGGGCCATCAAGTGACAACAAGTACAGAATTACCGCCCTTAGATGATGAGGGGCATTTGGTTTTGGAGCCGGAGAGAATTTTGGACACCCATAAGAGACGATTGCGGAACAGGGTCATCAAAGAATTCTTGGTCAGATGGAGAAACTTGCCTGATGAGGATGCCACTTACGGGGGAGAGAAAGTACTCTAGCATCCATATTTGCAGTTGAGGTTAGAGGGCAGAGTTCAAGGTATGATTTTCTATGTATGGGAATGCCCTTCTATCTTTCTGTCAATGATCGTCTATGTGAAGTGCTCAATGTGACTTCTCAATGAGTGTCTCCAGCCTGAGTATCCAAGTATGCCAACCCAGCTATGACTATAATCGAACCTGCCTCGTGTAACCATTGTACCTCATGCATCGTGTAACCTCTATGTGTATTAAGTAAGTACTCTAGTGTAGCTGCTGTAGGAGTAGCCCAATTGAGTATCCCCTTCTCTGTTGATCAGTCCCCTTTGATTAGTCCTCTTCAATTAGTCACAAGCAACATTTAGGCAGGGAGGATTGAATGTAATTTTTGTAAAATTTTGACAATTTTGGGTTCTAACTTTTGAGAAGTGGGTTGGAGGACCCCACTTCAGATTTTTAATTGATGGGGGAACTCACACTATGGAAAAAGACAAAATCGAACTCTTAGTGGAATGTGGGGACCACCAAGGAGGAAATATGCTCCACTTGTGCAATTCGAGCTACTTGGGAAGGAAGCGACTTCGATGATGGGACCCACATGAGCAGGAGGTAGCCAAGGTTAAATAGAAGGGGCTCACTTCAGTTTGGGACTTTTGACATTTTTGACAATTACTTGCATCTAGCACACTTGAGATGTTTAGCTGAGTCTGCACTCGAGATTCTCAAGCGATTTTCTCACCCCTTACTTCAGTGGACTTTGCGTGCCAGCCCAAGGAGGGAAGTCTTATCTATTATGAGTCGGTTCAGCATTGTCACAGGGATTTCGTGGGGCCTCATTGCTACATTTTGGGCGTAGTAGGGAGCATGAATTTCACTTGGGGAGGTCAGCAAGAGAATCCAATTCATGGAGGATTCCAGAGGAACCATTTCATCATCTATTGTTGGAGGTTTTGGGGAAGGACAACCACTATTTTGGGGGAGAGTCGTTGCTGCTACAACATTCCATTTTGGTGACTATGTGGGCCTGCGTAGTGAGAACTTCCTAGGCGCACGTGGGAGTTAGGGATCTAGCTTGGGGAGTTGATTTGAGCTGAGGGATTTAGGGAGTTATCCGAAGGAGAAAAGCCCAACCTTTTGGCATCATTTTGGAGGTTTGCAGCAGAGATTTTCCAGGAGGGCCGTAATTTCCAGTCAGTTTGGAGGCCATGGTAGTTGGGGGTCAATTTCGAGGGTCAAAACTAGACCAAACCCTTCTGGGTTTTGGTGGGTTATTTGAGAGGAGCCTAGGGTTAATTTCCTGGAATTTTCTGAGCACCAGAAGGGGCCCAAACATCAGAACCTTTGCAGTGGACAATGTATTTTCTCTAGGGTATCACAAGTCATAGTAAAGGATACACTTTCGAGCATTTGGGCATTGCACTTTTCCACCTGAGGCTTGTATAGCTTGCCTTTTTGGCAAGCCCACGTGCACTCAAACCAAACCCCCATTGTACTACAATTTTATTTAATAAAATGGCTCAACTGGGAGTTTATTTTGATGGAGTTTTGGATGTTTACTTATGTGCCTAAATTTTGTGTGTGCATGTTGTTATTTTATGTGTTTATCAATGTATTTCCTAAGTAGTAATATTACAGTGGTATTGAAGCTCATAGTCTTGGCTCAGCCTATGGAAGAAACTATCAGTCTATGACACTAAAGGATAAGAAGAACATAACTTACATAAGGCAGAGGTATAGAAGCAGAGAAAGGCAACTACAAATTACTCCTGATCTAGTAACAATTGAACTGGAGGTTGAGAGGCCAAACATGGGGGATAATGAGGGAGATAAGATGAGTAAAGAAGAGGAGTTTGTTCAACATATTTTGAAGGCCATTAACAATTTATTTGTCTAGGGGTATTGATGAAATGAGGCAGCAAAATTGCAGCAACAAGGGAAAGAAAATTTAGGGAGAAACTCATCTAGGTGAAGGCTCAGGTGCTTTGAACCCCCATGCAGTAAATACAACCAATGTACCCCTTGTTTCTAGCACACCACCAAGGCCAACCATCCCCACATTTCTAGCATCAAGTGTTGGAGGGTCGCAAATGAGGGAGGAGATCTCCATGGGGGACTATTTTGTGGAGTATTAGTGTTATGGACCTAATTTCAAAGAGGCAATCACCTTCAGGGACTTCTGTCAGCTTAAAGGACATAAAATCTGATCCATTTTATTAAATCATGAATTCACATAAAATAGAAAGAAACAGTGGAACCTGGGATTGTTAAGCAATCTAAGCAAAACAGAGGAATATGTTGTTGTCCCACGTGATGAAGCAGAATGGTTGATGTAGATGACCTCGTAAATAAACTGTTGTTGGTTGGCTACTGGAATGTTGATTTCTTATTTGAATACTGCTTGAATCACCTAGAAATTGTTTTCATGGTATCCTCTCCAAAAACCCACAAATACTAAAAACCATGTTTGAAAATGAAATTATTATGAAAATCAAATACTGAAAAACATGCTTGAAAGTGAAACTATTCTAAAAATCAAATACTGAAAACCATGCTTGAAAATCAAACTATTCTGAAAATCAAACACTGAAAACCATGCTTGAAAATGAAACTATTCTAGGAATGAAAATTCAAAAAAATAAACACACCCATATGCTAAAAAGGAAATTCGCTCATTATGCTGAAAGGAAATTTACTCACTCATTATGTTGAAAGGAAACTATGAAGCATTCTATGATAAAAGTTATTACTTTTCATCTATCAATCATATTTACCTGAGAATGATGAAGGAAAAACACGTGAACATAATTTAAATGACTGTAACAATTGATGGAAGGAAAGCATGTAAATGATTGTGTCTAAGAAAGCATATAAATGACTAAATCTAGTGATTAAAGCAAGCATGTAAATGACTGAATTGAAATACAATTGAAGTTATATCAAATGTTTATATGAAACTACATCAAATGATAAAGAAACTTAACAAAAACTACAAGCAAATGCAAACCTTCACTATTTGAAGGGGCCCTCCCAAACAGGAGGTATCAAAGCTTTACTCCAACAGCTAGCTGTGCATCAAGTCTTCAAGGTACTTCTTCATTAAAAAGGAATGAAAAACAAAGTTTTTAAAAATGTCACAGTCACCTCAAAATTACACCTTCCTCCTTTGCTTCAATGGAGTGTTTATATAGGGGTTACAATATAGCTTCATGGAGATTCATATGGCTAAAGATCAGAACTGAATGGACACCTAGTTGCCACGAATTTGATAAAGCACATTCCATTCGAACCTTTGTTTTCTTGATTGGGTGTTTATTGACACATGGGTGCACTATTTGCTCACACCACCTGCAAAATAATTCTCCAAAGAACCTCAAATATCTCCCAAATGGTAATGAATTCAGAAAAATAGATCGTTGAGAACTTAGTTGGACCCGTTCTGAAAAAAACCCATGTTTTTGTTTTTCAATATTTTCTTTCATTTTCTCAGAAAACACGTTTGAAGTTGACTTGTCAAAACTACTGTGATTTTCCCTTGATCTTTACCTAGAGGTCCAAATGTGCGAGCTAGGTGGAATTTGACCAATACAAATCCATATTGGTGCTTCTAGAAATAATGTCCAATTGTCGGGTTTCATTTTAGAGTGGTGCTACTACCTCAACCATGGACGTAGCTACGGAAACTTGACAAATCTGCAACTTGCTAAACTGTGATTAGTTAAAACCATGCAAAAATATTCTTAATCTACTAAAAATAAAGGAAAATGATGTTAATTAACCACTTAGACATATAGTGACACATCATGAAGAATTATGGTGAAAATGGTGACAAATGAGTGAAATGGTGCAATGGATGGTTGGAAGTAATGGCTTAATGAATGACAAAGATAAGTGAAAATGATGACAAATCAGTGACCCAATAGTCAGTGGCCATCATTTTAACAAGAACCCAATTTATGATACTGCTAATGATATTAGCAAGGAACTTATCTTGCATTACCTTCCTTATGATCAAGACGATGTATTTGAGTAATACTTAGATCCTTCTGCTATCATTCCCTAATGCATAGTTTTGAAAATAATGAACCTATGTTGGTTTCCCATTTTCAATTTGACCCTTGTAATGAGCAGCCTAGTTGTTGCGATCTTCCTTGCCAGCGATACGGCTTATCATATCCCTCCCAGCATGTCCCTAAGGACATCAAGGAGAGTTGCATGCCTAAGAAGACTTTTGAGGGGAAATGTCTGAACTTGATCATTGAGTTCTCCATAGTCAAGCTTGAAGGAACAATTCGATGGTGTCGACCTGATTCCCCTTTTTCCCCTGCATCCATGATTCCTTTTCACAATCCACAGTCATCTTGTTTTCCCACCTTCCACCCTCATGATTCAACATGCCACTTTTGCAAAAGTGATTATTAATGTCTTCTTGTCCTATCTCATAATGACTCATAGGGACAAGAGATGTTCTGTTGATCTTATCATATGTTAGCTACATAGGTTATATGGCTATACTTAGCACATTCACATAACATGCATGGTAATGTAGGTGCATTGCATGTTGTGTTAGCATTCTAATATCATTCATATCATGTTTCATGTAGATTAGATTGCATTTGGAGTAGATTTTATTTTATTGTATGGACTTTATCTTTTTTATAAAACACGCGTGATACCCCATTCCCAGTGAACATGCCCCCAAATAGGTTGATTATAATGTGTAGGTTATAGGCCTGTGGTCCCAGGGATTGTTGGAATTATCATGAACTAACCATTCGAGTAGATGGATCATGCGCTCTACGGTCAGCTCATAATTAGACGAATTTTGAGGTCTAAAATGCACCTGCTAAGGAAATTATAAAATAATAGTGGAAATAATCAAATAAGATTACATTACATCATCAAATTTTAGAAGAAAAAAAAGAAAAAACTACTTTTGCAACTCGTATTTTCAACTTATATCTCCATGGGTTTACTCAAATTTCAAGCAAGAACACTCGTTGGATGCAGGATTTGATTCCTCATCCAAGGAGTACCCATGTTGCATACTTTCGATGGATCATGCTACAAGAAAAATGAGAAATACATGAAAAACATTATTGCAACCACATTTTTCATGTATTTCTCATTTTTCATGTAGTAGGGTCCATCGAAAGTATGCAACATGGGTACTCCTTGGATGAGGAATGAAATTTTTGCATCCAAAGAATACTCCTGCTCGAAATTTGAATAAAAACTTAGGGAGATAAGTTGAAAATACGAGTTGAAAACGTAGTTTTATTATTTTATTATTTTTTAATCTTTTTACTTTTCTACTCAAAAAATGGTGAACCATCCCCCATGGTTGACATCATAATCTTGAATACTACTAGTTCTTATAAAGTTTATTTTGGTTGCACATTTTTCTTAGGAGGCCCATTTTAGACCTCAAAATTTCTCTTATGGCGCAATTAAAGGTAGATGTTACCCACCAAAAGTGCGTGACCCTATAGGAGAAATTTTTTTGCCCATACCTCTACATCCATCCAACCAGCCAACATCCCTTGACGACCAACACTAGTCGATGAAGTGTCACTATTCAGCTCTGCCACCTACATCATTCATATGCCTCTCACCCATCTCACAAGAGCACATGGACGAAGGTGGGCCTCTAGTCAAAAGGTATTTTATTCATTTTGCAATTGGGTGCTAATGCTTGTTTGTACTTTGAGATTTTGATATGGATTATGGGGGGACCTGGAAGAAGGAGGGGCTTTGATCATGATCATTTTCCCTCACCTTAAATGGGGGGCTAATCTTCGACCCTAGTCTAGTGGGACATCTACTAATCATCCAATGGGTATAGGAGGGGCACTACTTGCGAAACCTTGATCGTGGTAATGTGTTTCATCAATCCTCACTCCATACTTACTACGAGCTCTGTACTCCACCTCCATTCTTCAAGTTTAACTGAGCATTGGATCTCTAGGATTTGGCACCCATACATCCTCATACCTAGGTAGGGACTGAAACTTGGCCTTGGGAAGTTGATGCAACTAAAAGAAAAATAAAAAGCATATATTGGCCGCAAGAAAAACAAAAGAAAGAATATGAAAATGCAAAAGATGGTTGGGACATAAACATTAGAAAATGGGTAAAATCCTAGCATGAGATCTACGTCGCCCCTATGGTCATCCCCCAGTTCTTAAGCACCATATTGCTCCTATACATCATAAAAAGAACCCTTGCATGTCCCGACCCCAATGGGTAATGAGTTTCCTCATTAATGAGGGGTAATACAACTACTATACATCTTACAAAGAAAGCTCTAATCCTTTGAGATACGAGCAGTAATACAAAGAACAAGAAAAAGTAAAATACGCACAATTCGGGTGGAAAAACAAAGGTCAGATTGGCATTTCATGCATGCACGATTTCTCCCTCCTCATATATATACACTCAAGATGTGGATCCCCATCATGTTGGTCCCTTTGACCATGGCCCTTGGCCATGAAGTATTCTCCCCTCTATTACCATCATTGTTCACATAACACCTATTGATTGAAAGGTGGATAGATAAAATGTTAATTCCCCTTGGGGACTGGAAACACCTAAAAGGGTGGTCCTTTAGCCACTCCTACCTATTGAGGAATCACCTTTGTGAATTCAAGAGCCCAAATTTGGAATGAAATCCCTATATGAAGTATTAAATAACCCTTTACATTCAAGCTTCATCTACTTAGATGCCAAAATGATTATTGTACCTAAGGATTGTTTGCTAGACTTTGTGATGTGATTGTTAGGTGGTTCCTTGCTAGACTTGGGCACCTTAACTAGAACCTAGGAGTTCAAAGAAGCATATTGACACCCACAGGTGAAGCACTGAGAGCCATGGGACTTCAAGTAGAAACAAAAAATCACACACACCCTTGGGCACCTCCAATACCACAACATTTTGGCACTTTCCCTTACATTTGATGACTTTTGGGATCATGCAGCTGGACCTAGTAGGCCCTGAATCATCTTAGCACTTCATGAGGGACGGAATCTGATACAGGGAGCAGGTGAGGATGGTATCACCCTTTGAGACATCGGAGGGCTAGCACCACCCTGGAAACCCTCAATGTTGGATTAGAGATTGATACATTGTTTGGAGACCCATGAGACCACCTTTGTGCCCAAAGATGAAATTTAGGGTCCACAGAGGAATATTGATAGGGATGTGAGGGCCAACCCTCAGAGGATGATTTTAGAAGGCATCTATACCTAGCTTGGCACCAAGAAGCCTCAACACATAGCTCATATAGCCCTACACATGGAATATTTCAACCCTATGACTCACCCCTGTGGGGAAATCTTTATGTTTTATGTCTTGGCTAGTGGGTTGGCTTGTAACCCAATTCGTCATTATAAATTTACTTGAGATTTTGGGAATTGAGGCTAAATACATATTTTTTTCTCCTCGTATAAATAAAGGAGAGATCATTTTGTTCTCATCATCACTTGGATTTGGAATTTCAGCCTGTCTTGAGATTTTTGGCCTCTTGTCTAATTGGAAAAATGTGATCTATTGGAGCAAAACTGCCTTGGAGCATTTGTTTTTGTCTTTGGAGAAGTCATTTTGAATAAAAAATTGGATTGTACATGCATATTGTCTTGTAAGTGCCACGTTTACTACAAATTTATGTTTTTTCATGTGTAATGTGTTGAATAAATTGTCGATCTAGGATAATTTGTTCCCTAATTTGTTGACTATAAATTGAATGAAAATTAGGTCAAATTATTGCATGCATTACTCATAGTATTATATATGAATGCCAATGCCCTTGGTGATCTCATGTTAGCTCTCCCATGTGAGATTTGACCCCTCATAAAGGTGATAATTAGGTTTTTGATGTTAGGGCATCAAAATATCTTACTGCTTTGTAACAATAAATCAATTTTAAGAGCCCATTGACTCCATTGACCCTAGGACTAGGTACTAGCCTTTGTTGTAGCTGATCAATTTATCTTTTTATCCATAAATTTTATCTTTCTCCTTCTTTCCCTAATTCGTGCCCTTTAAGGCCAAGCATCCAAGCTAGGGCTCGATGCAAATTCCTAGGCAAGAGAAACTTTTCTTGTTGGAAAGTCAAAATATTGAGGGTAGGGTGGCTGCCAAAAAATCACCAACTTTGGTAGGCATTCATTCCAATTTTATCCATAAATTATTTTCTCTAGTTGTTTCCCCTAGGGTAAACATTAGATAGGTTTTAGCTTCAACTTGGGGGCCTTTTGAAGGTTTCATGCAATGTTGCAATAATCGCGACCAAGATTAAATCAGCGAGGGTCTAGAAAAAGAAAAAATAATAAAAATTGGTAAAAATCATAAAAATCGGCAAAATTAAAAAAATACAAAAATATGAATTTTTGGTATAATCGTGATTTTTTCAAAATGAAAAAATTGCCAATTTAATCAGTTGATTTAATCATTTCAAGGAAAAAATCAATCTCGATTAAATCATGATTTTCGCAACACTAGTTTCATATGCCTTTTCCTTGCTAAAACACATTGTTGGAAACCCTTTCTCCTTGCCTTGACCTTTGGTCATCCCATCACTCAACCTACTAATCAATCCCTAGGTATCATGCCTCGTAAATTCAAGCTCTCCTGGAAAAGTGAGTTTCCTCCATTTGGTGATTGGAACATTGTACTTAAGTTGAGCTTCTCCCTTAGAATCCTATTGGTCATCATATACCTCTATATTTAGAATATCCATCATACATGACCTCATACAAGGACTCCTACCATTGGTGAAAGTCCATAAAGAGAAACGGGTTTTGGTTGTGGTGGCAGTGGGCCATCACCCCATTGTTGTCACTTAGTCTAGTGATTGCCTTGTAAGGTACCCATTTACAAGGCTTGCTAGATTTTGTGGCAACACGACCTCTTTGAGAATTTTAGCCTTCTTGTATCGTGAAGAGATGTGATTCTATGGAGAACTTTGTCTATTAGATCTATTTTCTTGGCATTAGAGAATTTATCTTTTATCACTAAGGGATTGTACATACATTTTGTCTTGTAAGTGAGCCTTGTATTTGATAATTTTTTATCTTATTGTATAATGTATGGAATGAATTAGTAATCCAGGGTTTTTCTTGCTAGTTTTTGTAGCATCATAGGTGTTCTAGTCTCGAAACTCTGTGGAGATGCTAAAACATAGGATTTATCCATAACCCAAAAAATGTTTCCAGAAATTTCACCTAGATGTGTCTCAACTAGATTATTAGCCTATTTTTAAATATTTCCTAAGTCTAAACTTAGTAAAAG
>APFE030706000.1:0-14503 GCA_000404065.3 Pinus taeda
AAGGCATAACCAGCCACTCATACAATCCCTGCTTTGTTTTGAAAGCAGTCTTCCATGCATCTTGCTCTGCAACTCTGACCTAATGGTATCCACTGTGCAAATCCAACTTGGTGAAATAAACAGCTTCCTTTAATTGATCTAAAAGATTATCTAAGCGAGGAAGGGGATAACGATTTTTGATTGTTATCTTATTCAGTTCCCGGTAGTCAATGCACATTCTCCACGAGCCATCTTTCTTTCTCACCAAAACGATTGGTGACCCACATGGTGATGTGCTAGGCCTGATGAACCCCTTCTCAAGCAAATCCTGCACCTGCTTCTTGATTTCAGCATTCTCTGAAGCAGACAACCTGTACATTCCAATGTTAGGCAATGGAACATCTTGCTGCAAAATAATATCATGTACTATTTCCTTTTTGGGTGGCAAACCTTTAGGTTCCTGAAACAGGACATCATACTCTAAAACAATCTTTTCTATATCAGCTTGCTACTAAGCATTACAACCCTCAAATACATTGATTTTATCAGATTTCTTTTCCTTTACAACTATTAGTAAGAATTGTTTGCATGAATTTATCATTCTTTTCATCTTCCCGGAATTTATGAGAGTATAATTATTCTTGAGGTTGTGAGCTCTTACAAAGTATTCGATTCCATCTTTAACGAGTAGATACTTGTTCTCAGCTCTATAAAAAATGGCTTTTCTATCATACAAGTAAGGACTTCCTAAAACATTCCACATTTATCCAAAGGAATTATGTCTAACTCAACCTCATCTACAAATGTTGACCCAAAAGAAAACTTGAGTTTGCACTGTCTAGCCACTTGTAGTTGTGCTTTATCATTCAACCATCCTAATGGGTATGGTTTCTTGTGAGGTGTAGTTGCTAATCCCAATTTATTTACAATTGCTTCAGAAATCAAATTTACTTGTGAGCCACTATCAAACAAAGTATCAATCTTTTGATGTTTGGAAATAACTCGAGTATGGAAAATCTCATGTATTTTTCTCTCATGTTCTTCATCAATAGCAAATTGAGTAGAATTACTAGTAGATGCTTCAGAATTCTTACCTTTCATACCTGTGGCTGCAATGATTGTTTCATCTCCCAAGTCTAACCCCAAATCTTTCTGAATAGCTACAACAGTCTTCTTCTTGTTTCCCTTGGACTTCTTAGGTCTCAGCTCTGGATGCAAAATCCAAAAGTGCTCATCATCATGCCCATCCTTTTTACAGTGAGTGCATGAAGCTTTGCCTTTCTGTGCAGTGTTAGCCTTCCTTGCTTTCCACTTCTGCTTCCTTTTCTCCTTGCTCTTTCTTGTAGTGGGTTGGGATGGTCCCCCAACTTCTGGATTTTCATTCTTTCCTCTAGCTTCTAGATGAGTAGCTTGTACAGATACCTCATCTATACTAGTGGGATTAAACATGAGGATGGTATGCTTCATGTAGTTGTGTAGACCACTAATGTACTTCAAAAGAGTCTCTGGTGAATCTAATGAGATCCCTAGAATCAATGCTCTCTTTCTAAATTCTTGAGTGTACCCTTGCACACTTTTCCCTTTCAACTCCCGAAGAGTTTGCCAACTCATCATGGCTTGTTGCATGTAGGCCAATGGATAGAACTACTTCTTGCTTGCAAAAACAAAGTCACTCCAGACAGAGATAGTCTTAACATGTCTTTTCATGTCCGCTTGGGTTCTGCCTTCCCACCAAACCAAGGCAGTGCCTCCTAGGCGTAGGTTTGCCAGCTGAATTTTGCTCTTGCCCGAGTTGATGTTTTGCACTTTGCAATACACATCAATTTGTCTAATCCAATTGTACAATTTTTCAACATTTAACTCTCCATCATATATAGGCAAGTCAAATTTAACATCTAACTTAATCAAAGATGCTTTCTTATTATGCATAGGGCTATTAGGAGGTGTGAGAAAGCTTTCCTCTTTCCCTTTTCCTTTTGAGTGGTCATGGGGATGAGACTCATCTTCTTATTTGTCTTGTTTAGAACCTGATGAATCTTCATCCTTATGCTTTCGAAAGTCCCTATACATTTCTTCTACCATAGACTTTATAGTTAGGAAACTCTTTATGAATTGAGGGTCTGGCCCCATAGAACCTTCCTCTGACATTGTCTTTCGAGGATAGACTCTCCCAATTTCAGGATTAGTTTCGACCAACTCTCCTTCTCCTAATTTGAGCTTCGATCTAGTGAGCATTCAACAGCTAAACCAACACAAGCTTGTCTAACCTTACAACCTAGAGCTCTGATACCACTTGATCTGATAATCACCCAATGAGTGACCTCAGTTAAGAATTATTAAATGAAGGTATTACAGACTCATATGTTGGTGTGTGTCTATGTTATTTAAGCAACGGATCGATCAAATTGCCAATACACAGACACTTGAAATAGAAAACAGCAGAGAAATACAGTAAGCAAATACAAGAACACAAGAAATTAATAAGGAGTTCACCCTATCCTCAAGGGCTACATCTCCAGTCCAACTCTCAATGGTGGCCTTCTTTTTTATTGTGTCTTGAAGCAGAGAATTACAGTGCAGGAGCTCAATATGAGTCTCCTGAAACAGATTGGCTTGGCAGGGTGGTTCTTGGATTCCCCAAGCCACTGGAGTACACATACTCTTTTCCTTGCCAGCTCTTTGACATCTTAGGTCTGACAAATCCTCTCAGGGATGGCTTGAATTGCTCAAGCTCTCTAGTGCTTGACGCTGCCCTTGGTCAGCTCAGCCCTCTGCCTTCTTTATGCTTTTTGCTTCACTAGTTCTTCTCTTTTCTAGTTTCTGTCTTCCTCTCTGGGTGTATGCTTTATGTTCTCTATTCATGGCTTTAAATCATTCGAGCTCATGGCAGTTCATTTCCTCTTCTGCCTCCGTCGATTCGCCTGCTTGCAGCTGTGCTTGGAGTTCCTTGTTCTCGGCATCATCATCAGACTCACAGGGATGGCCACTTGTCCTCCTGCGAACTAGGCCAGCTTGCCTCGTCGGTTCGTTTCTTCAGTTACGTTATGGAATGAGTCATTTGCCACTGTGGTGGTCAATTCGGACTTCAAATTCTTTTAAATCGCGGCTTATTCCCTCGCCAATTCCGTCTTCTCCATCGAGCACGATCTCAGCCGTTAGATCTAGAGCCCACAGATCCGACGCCATTCACTCATCCCGCGTGGTTGACTAGCTCGACCGTTAGCGTGCGATGAGTGGTGGTTTCCTCTCTCCTCTGCTTGCCACGCATCATGTGCTGAGTGGAATCGCTCCTTTTCCCTCAAAACTGCTTACCGCCCATGGACGCCCCCAATCAATACTGCCGGTTTTGGAGCGGGTCCCGCCGTTAGCTCTTAGCCTTTTGTCCCACATTTTTCCCGACTCTCATGCGACTAAGCGCTTGGGGCTTCTCCAATTTGAGGTTTTTCATCGAGCGATGCGCAACTAGCGCATCAAAAACTGCCTTTGTTTCTCGATCCGGGCCTCCCAGGGGCTAATTTTGCCTCCCGCGCAGTCTCCATGGGCCTCGATCAACGCACTTTGACCGAGGTCCTCATCGTTCCACACTCACTGCCATTGCCATTGATCTAGAGGTGTTCTTGATCGTTGTTTTAAATCCTTTGAAGTTTGTCCTATCCTAGTATAGCCATGGCTCTGTCAATCACTCTTTATGGATCCAATTCAGATCAAAACTTCTTCCCTTTTTCAACACTCTGAAATGGCTTCTTCTTAGCTTGTTCCTGTATATTTTTCCCTCTTGCTTCGAGGTGTGTAGCTTGAACACAAACCTCATCAAGATTCATGGGACTGAACATAAGAATGGTACGTTGAAGATAGCTATGCAACCCTCCTATGCATTTCAACGAGGTGTCATGTGACTGTAAGTCTACTCCTAGCATAAGAGCTCTTTTCCTAAACTCTTGAGTATACTCTTACACATTTTGACCTTTCAACTGTCTAAAATTTTGCCAATTCATAATGGACTTTTGCATATGAGCTAAAGGGTAGAACTGTCTTTTTATAGCAACAATGAAATCAAAACAAGAAATAGAGATCTTACCATGTTTCTTGATCTCATCTTGAGTCCTTGCTTCCCACCATACAAGTGTTGCACCTTCCATTCTCAATGAAGCCAACTGAATCTTGATATCATCCTCTTGAAGGTTTTGAATTCTACAATACACCTCCAACTGACGAATCCAGTTATCTAGCTTCTCTGCATTAACTTCTCCATTGTACATAGGCAACTCGAATTTAACAGCGAGCTTCAGAAAAGGTGAGTTACCAACCCCTTTTGAAGAATGATGATGAGTATGAGTAACAATGGTATTGGTGGAAGAGTTTGAAGATGCTTTCGAAGAAGAAGATGAAGAAGATGGTGGAGATGGTGGAGGTTTGTCTCCATTCCCATGATCTCCATTTCCATACCTCCTCTTGAAGAACATTCTCCATTGGGAGGCTTGTAGCTTTCTCCTTGCAATGTGTTGTTTCTCTCTTCATAGAGGACCTTAACCATCTCTGTCATAACAAAGAAATCCTTCCTAAAGGTCTTCTCATCTTTTGTCATGATAGATTCTCCTTCATGAGACATGGTCTCTGAAGACTCAACTATAACTTGAGGTTGTACTGGTGCTAGAATCACATCTACAACTTCTTCCACTTGAGGTTGAACTGGTGTAGAAGACTTTGGCAACCTTGCTCTTCTTCCCTTTGACCCAATTTCAGGGCTTTCTATTGGGAATACTGAGAGGGGGGGGTGAATCAGTATTCCTCTTCAATTGTTACTTTTACCAGTTAGATCACTTATATTTAGAACACAAAATGAACAACAATAAGAATAAATGCTTTTATTAATTTCTTTAATAAATCAAGTGAAATATATGTAGGGCTCCAACCCTAGATGAAGACACCAATCTTCAATCTCCCAGGCTCCAACCTGTTGCCAAGCACCAACTTGGACTTTCCAAGGCACCAACCTTGTCAATTCTGAGGCACCGACCCTAAGGACTCTGATCTTCTACGGCTCCAACCGTATCAGCTCTGGGGCACCAACCCCAAGGACTCCAATCCTTTATCTTCTTCAAGCACCAACCTAGATTCTTGAGGACTTCGATCCTCTAGGGCTCAAACCCTATTCTCCAAGGCTCCAACCTTGTTATTCGAGGCTCCAACCTCTGGGCACCAACCCTCTGGGCTCCAACCTACTCTCGTACTTTTTCTAGATGTGTTTGATAGTATTTCACTGCTCCCAATATCTTCTTCAACCTGCCATGTCAATCTCCAGCTTCATTGTAGTCTTCCACACTACAACATCAATGACAACCTTGATCTCTTAGAAGGTGTCACCACTGCTATTCATCGTACCCAAACAATTTCTCCAGGGTCACTTCATGATGACTTCATCACAACATCATGTCTCCAATAGTGTCTTAATATGTCTTCAAGAAAGCTTTCCAAGTCTGCTATACAAATGACATTCAAAAATCTTCAACTCTACCTTATAAAGGATTTCTTCAAAGTGATTCAATCAAGTATCTACAATAGACTGCTTCAAGACCCAAGAATCCACGGATCTGCCTCCATAGGACTGGTTCCTTCTTCCAGCTAGGACTGTCCACACTTGTTTAATATGAGCCTCAAAAGGAAAGGGTGACTGTACTGACCTTACAGTTTCCACAAATTCACTTCAGGTCCAAGGGAGGTATCTCCTTAAATCTGCAAAGTGCACTCTCACAGGTTGCTTTTCAAGTCCAAGAAGGTGTCTCGAAATTGCATGCTCTAGTTCCAGCACACAGCCTTCAAAAATACTGTACACTAGGCTCCAAGGATCTGCATCCTAATAGTGGATTTGCTTCCTCAAATGACTGTACAACAAACTGCCTTTACCAAGTCCCCTTTATACCATTGAAGTGGCTACAAAACACTTTATCCAAACCCTCCTTAACATATCACTTCAGCACCCAATTTCAGATTAGAAGGCTCCATGTAATGCTGCACCTACGGCATGAAGAGAGGGCCTTTAAACAGTCCTCCACGGTTATGCAATTCTCATTCCAATTCGCCACAAGTGTTAATCACAGGTCCGAGCTCTAAACTGAGCCTATTCACAGGTCCGGACTAGAAAAAGATTCTTGCAGGTCTGTCTGAGTCAATTTAGATGACTGTCCGACTTCCTACAGGTTTACCACAGGTTTGAAGTCTTAAGTCTGCTATCCGAGCTTGACAGGAGCCTTCCACACTTTCTTAAGGTGATCTGAACGTCAATAGGAGACAATTCATCACACTGCTGCAATCCAACTTCTGTTCAGGGTCTAGCCTCCTGATTGTGTTTTCACCGTGCTGAAATACTGTACTCAAGATATTTTAACCCAACAGAAATATTTTTAGCCCAAAACAATGAACTTCCTTGTCTCCTTGGCCTCCTAAACTTCTCTGCCCTCTCACTCTATTAAATCTGAATTGCTTGACCGAAAAGATGGTTGAAATGAGAAACCTGAAGCCTTATTTATACATGTTTTGCGTCATGATGAACAGTCATGTCTATTGGAGGAAAGGCCAACGTGAATGTCTAAGTGTAGGTCGGCTAGATTTTAAAAAATATTATTTTTAAACTTAAAAATTCATTTTCTCACAAACTATTGGGAATTAGGGGCCGAGTGAGGGCTCATTACAAAGAGGAAAAAAGTCTACATCCCATTGAGAAAAGGTGCCTCTAAGGTCCAAAAAAATAAATTTCTTTCTGACTGTCCATAAATTATATATTTTTTTCAACTTAAAGAAAAAACATTTTCTCCCAATCTCATAAGAGTTAGAGGGTGTGTAATAGCTCGTTGGAAAGGGGAAAATGTCCTCTATGAGCTTATGCCAAGTCCTTTCTTAAATGAGGTAATTTTACCATCCAGAAAGTCATATTTGTGCAACTGTCATTATTTTATTTATGGCAGCCATTAGGATTTTATGTCTAGAGCCCCTTCTTTATGGTCTTAGGCCTTTATAGCTTTTTAGGATATGGGCATCTTTGGGGAATCATTATTTCACAAGATATTTAGGGCTTAGGGCATCCTATTTGCCAATCAACATTTAATCATGCATCATAGAAGGGTTTCATGGTAAGGGATTCATCATCATGCATCATCAGATCATCCAAGATAGATCATGAGCATCTAGGGCTTCATTAGATCATGCATCATGGGTATGCTTATTAATGCAAGCATTTCATTAATACACATAGGATTAGATTTGGGGATTCCTTAGGGCATCATAAGCATTATTCAGCATAGGGATATACATGTCATCACAAAAGGGTTATCACAAGAATATTTTCCATCTCCACAAATGCCATATTGACATCAATGAAAACCTTGATTAACACTTTCAACTAGCTTTCCTTCACCTCTTTTGAGCTCTAACCTTGTGAGCATGACATAAACTTGCAAACAATTAAATGCTTCTTTCACAAAGCAAATCTAGTAAGCAACACCAGTGCTCTGATACCAACTTGATCTGAAAGGGAGGAGATTAGTAATGTTGTGCTAATTCCCCATTCAGAAATAAACCCAAGATGCTTATCATTTTCTTTTCAAATGCTTAAGGATTCAAAACCTTTTGCAATTAACAGATTCCCATGAGAGTTTCTTATGTAAATGTTATAAACAGTTTAACATAAAAACATATGTTGAACAACAACAATATAACAACAATGAACATCAATATACAACACACCACAAGCACGTAATAAAGGAGTCCACCCCTCCTGGGCTATGTCTCCTTGGTCCAACTTCTAATGGCTTGGGCCTCTCTATTATGCTCAAATTACATCAAAAGTGTGTTTACAATGCTCAGATGCCTCTAAAACCTGTTTCAATGAGTTTAGAATACCAAAAACTACTAGAATTGACTATTTTTGCATCCAATTTGGATAAGAACTGAAAGAGTTATGACTTCTCCTAGTTCCTCCACTATTTTTCCACAAAATACTCCAAAACCGACCAAAACCCCTTTTCCGCTCCAAAATTCACAAAGGAAGTGAAAATTTCGTTGCATCGCAGGCCATATCCTGTCAACCATATCGCAATCGCAATCAGCTAAGTTACGGGCTCTTAACACTGCAAAAATGCTACGATGTGGGGTTACGAACCTGATGGGATAATGAACTATAACATATCAAATTCTCGCGTTAAGAACCTCCCACTCATTGTGATTGCTATTTCGGGGACCCGCTGGGTGTTAAACTGTGGCATATAAACCTATCGCGTCCGGGATCTATCGTAATCGGAACTCCACTGCGTCGGGGCCAATTCTTGTTGCCGATGCGATTGCGATATGCAATTGCATCACATCACAACTTCAACCTTGCCGGGGCCATGTCCAATAAGCTATTTTGTTCTCCCCTTCACTGATTGCGATTGCGATTTGCAATTGCCTCGTCGCATTGCAACCTTGAACCTGCCGGGGGCCGATTTGTAACATCGAAACACTTACGCTGTAATATGTGATTTCTGAAAGCTAATGGTGGGCTACCACTTGGCGCCTCTTTATTCGCTGAAGACTTGCCACATCATCCTAATCCTGCCATGTAGGCAAGTCAAACCTGAGCTTTGACTTGCTCTAACTTTTGCATTCGAACTCAGATTTGAGTGTCGTTCACGTTGTTGGATTCAAAATGATGAGCTCTTCAATCAAAAGTTGAGTTTGAGAAGATTCTAACACTTTGATTTTTGAGCATAACTCTGAGCACCTGATCACCTTAATAAGTTGAAATCGATCCAATTCCTAATTTATCCATGACTCCATCTCTCCCAAAGATCAAGGCACTGGTCTTCCACCAGTGATCACTTTAAAGAATATTTTTCTTCACCTTCTCTCTTTCTTTCTAGGCCTAGCCTACATAGGTCACATATACATAGGTCACATAGGGCATCAGTTATCTCACAATCTAGCCACCCAAATACTTTGATATATGGTTCACAATTGCATGGAGTTTTCTCTAGAGGCCCTCCAAATTTGAGGCAAATATGAGGGTGGGATCTCGAGATATTGCAAGACCTAGCCTCGAGAACCGTTTCTTGCCTTAGTTTTCCTTTTCTAGCGACCTCAATGGGATTATTGCATCAAATTCAAAGAAAATTTATACTTTAATCCCTTTCTCCCCCTAAATTAGGTTAAGCACACCCTTGGTTGATAAATTATATCCCTTGATTTGATTTTGGGTCCACTTGATCCCGTGTGGTCCCATAACTTATTGAAGCCAATTTCCCAAAGACCACTTCAAATCCAAGTTTCCACAAGGATTTTATGAGCTAAGAGTCTTCTTGACAATTCTTATACTCAAACCCTAGCTCTTAGAATTCCCCTAAGCCCTTCCTAGAGAGCCTTTCATCTTGCTTTCAAAGCAAGCAAGCCATACATCTAAGCCTCTCTTGTGAATAAGCTTCTAGGATCACCACTCATCCTATCATTGATCCATTCATTTTCGTGATCCTTATTATAACAAGTCTCCTCCCATCGGTGAAAGTCCATAAAGAGTAGGGAGCTTTAGCCAAGGTGACAGTAGGCTATTGCTCCATTGTTTCCCTTGACCTGGATCCCCTTTTAGGACCCCTGCTAGTTTGAGTGGTAACAAGCATCATTGGCCTTGGCACATTGGTTGAAGTGTAAATTGTTATGATTCAGTGTGCAGTGATTTTTATTGCAGAAATCTCACAATGAATGGATGAAACTTATCCGACTTATCCTTGATGTATAATGACAAAAATAATTCATATTATGATTATGTGGATGCACTGATGTAGTTTGATATTGCTTAATGACTGTTGTTGACATGACAATAGATAAGGTTGTAACCTAATATTTGGGTGTGAGCTCTACCTGACTCCTAGACTAAAGAGTTTGACAGTGATATTGGTAGGAACTTTTATAGCTTTGATATTAGTTTTGGTTTGGCATTTAAGGCTTGATAAACAATCTTAGTTGATTTGATTTGTTTGAGGTTGAACATATTGGTTTGGTCAGTATTATGTCTGTAGAAAGCATTGCATGGTTTGAAGCAATGCTTCCCGAGCCTAGCATGTCCACATTTACAGTTACCTAGTAAAGCCTAGATGATGTGCCTATTAAAACCTCTACTTCAAAAGTGGTCCAAGGTATGCCTTTGATTTTGGTTTTATATGTTGAAAATATATTCTTGGCAGGTAACAAGCCTCTGATGATCAAAGTAAGAGGGAGTTGGCCTCTAAAGTTCAAGATAAAGAATCTTGGCATGAAGAATTACTTTCTGAGATTAAAAGTTTGGAAAAAGAAAAGATGTCGTAAAGTTATTTGGCATGATGGAATACAAATCCTTGGACACCTCGAGGGAATTGACTTGGAAAATCAATGCAAATAGATTAGGGTTTGATTTCCCTTTCTTGATAATTACTTTTGAGTTATGTTGGCTTCTTTTACTTCTTTATTTTCTTATCTTTCATCAAGAAATTACCATATTATGTGTGTATGAAGATCACAAAACAAGAGACACAAGATGTAGGTACTATGCCAGGGAAAAACCCCCCTTGAGGAGAAAACCTAGTCAAAAATTCTTTTCCTTTCAATAGTATCCTTTGAGACTCTTCACCCTAGACAAAGACCAAACCTTCCCTCCACACCAAGTCAACCTTCCAGATCTTCAACCTCTTTTCCAAGAGCACTTCCTTCCCAGCAATTGCCACTATGCAACAGCTTCCGACATCAGGGAACACCAAAACTTGGAGGACATCGATCTCCCAAACTAGGGCACAAAACAAAGAGAGAGAGGCTCCAAAAGTTTGATTTTCTTCTTCTCCTTAGACTTGACCCAACTCACACTTCCTTTGCTTCCTTAGACCCCACTTTGCACTTCTCCAGCTTCCTTAGAGATATCGAACTAGCTTGAGATGAGAAGCTCCAAATGAATTTGACTTCCTTCTATTTATAGGCTCCAAGTGAGGCCGAATTGGTGTTCTTAGGCTGACTTGGTGTGGAGATTACATAAATTATATTTGACTCAATAGTAAACCTTTTTACATGATTCAAAAGCCCAAGAAGGGTCTCTTTGAATGTACAATAACTCTATAAACTCAGTATTAATCCTATGAGTCTACAATGGGAACTTTGACTAATATAATGATGACCCACGCATGAAACCCATGCTTTAATCAGTCATTGGTACAAGTATATTTCATGATGACTCAAATACATTAACAAAGACTGAACCTAGTTACATTTTCCAACAATGCAGAGCTATGGTTGAACCTGACTTGGCAACCAACAACGAATTGAAGATGATGTTCCTTAAAACACCCATCTAGATATATGTTTTGCAAAGAACAACTTGAGTCAATTTATGATTAAGTCACTTCATACACATTGGGTTGTCAACAAACACTTTTTGAGATATTTGCAAGGGATGATCAATCTTGATCTCAAATATGCTTCCAGAAATGTATAACTATATAGATACTCTAATATTGTCTGGACTGGAAAACATTGTTGACAAAAAGAAGGCACATTTAGGCGTTGCTTTAGCTTGGGCTCTACCATGACATTTTGATTAGCAGGGTGTAGAAGTTTGTAGCTTTAAGCACAACCGAGGTTGAGTACATGGTTGCTAGCATTACTAGCCATGGGGATTTTGGTTGAGGAAGCTCTTTGGAGAGTTGTTTGAGGAGGTTTGAGATATGACACTGATACATTGTGACAATAAAGAGTGGGATCTGATTAGCAGAAAATCTTGTATGTTGTTGGGATTGAGATATATCCTTGTGTTGAGATAGTGTTGTTCGAAACAAGCTTAGGCTTGTGGTTGCCACCTCTGTGAGAGGGAGGAAGGAAGAATAAGGTATCTTTTCGTGACATGTATTTATTCTAAATATTTTACGTAATGTCCTGCATGAATAGGAAATCAGAGGGTTGTTGCTCTTAGTAATATATGAGGTATTATGATTGAAATTTTCAGTGACCTATTTAAGCAAGTATCTGATATGAGCATGTTGATATGTTTTTGGTCTATAGAGAGCAGGGTAGATCGAGGACACTAAGCTATCTCTTCTTGCCCTGTTTGAGCTCCCAAGGTGAGGAATTGAGATGTAGGGCTACTGGGGTTGAGGGATCTCTGGACAATAGAGTATATCCTTAATATGTCACCCATAGGGTGGAAGATGTAACTCACCTATCTTGGTCTATGCAGAGTATACCCCAGTTGGCATCATACCCACAAGTTGGGGTTGCTTGGATTGTCACTTCCCGTTTGGCCAACAACTTGAGAGAGCTTGGGGGTGTGTGATCCCTACCTTTGGTAAATCGAGTATCTCACCCAAGCACGATTATGATGCAAGTGTTCTACCACATGACTCGAGAGGGTCATTGTTGGGATGATTAGTATGCAATAGGATGGATGAGATATTGTATCTCGCCTATTGCTCGAGATAAGGTGGAAGAAGTATGCTTCCCTATGAGATGAATTGGGGTAAGAGTGTCCCATAGGACCTTCCCCATTGTCATTGGATTCTGAGTTGAGATGTGCTCTCCGATGTGGTTCCAGGTTGATCAGGGCTCCCTTATGATAAGCTCTCTGATGTTTCTCTAGTGGTAGGAGCAGCTCCGCAATGAATAGAGGGTGGTAGCTTGGATTCCCCTCCAATATCATATTCTTATTTTAGATTCGAGAATGTTCAACATATGACCAAAGATACGAAGACAAACAGAGATATGAGCAGGAATGAGCTAATATGAGCAAAGATGAACAAAGACGACAATTGATAATGATGAGATACCTGTGATGAGACATATGTTGCAATCAGTAATTTCTCCCTAAATGAGAGGGAGTGTTAATTTTGGAAGATCAGGGACAAATTCCCTCCTTTGGACAATCTTCCTCATCAAGGAAGACCCCTACTAGCCCTTGGAAGAATTTAATTTGGTTAAGGAAAATTATATTTTTAATAATCGAAACCTGCATGTGCACAAAAGGGCAAGTTGGCCCTAAGAAGAATTTGGACACCCTTGGATGGCTATAAATACAAGTCAAGTAACCCTCATTTGGAGATCATCAATCATTCTTCTTCCTTTGTTTTTGCTCACACAAGTTTGAGGTTGGTTCAAAGAAGTTGGTCCGCACTGGTTTTAAATTGCAGGGTCCAAAGATCGCATATGTAACTAGGGTTTTTGGTTCTCAGTCACAGGGTTTCCAAAAGAGATTTTCAGTTGCAACTACATGCACGCAATCCTATGCCTATGGTTGGATGGTTTCAAGCACACACACGTACACTCTCTCCGTATGGTTGGAACCTAAGGTTTGATTTTGATAGTTAACCACAGATTTCGACAGTTGATGACAGTTGAACACAGGTTGGTGAACAAGGATTTTGATTAGTACTATTGCTAGGTTCATCTTTGGGGTATTATTTGGTTGGTTTTGATGGATAGTCTTGTGGATAAAGAATTGGATTATTGTACTCTCTCTTTGTTGAAACATGCAATGACAATCTAATAAGAAGAAGTTTTGAAAGGGTTTTCCGCCTTGTGGGGTTTTTCCCTGGTCTCCGGCCAATCTTGGTGTCTCTATGTGTGAATTCTTTTCTTCTATTGTTCCTTTATGTGTCGTTGCATTGATTATAATATTGTTCTTTCTATATAGTTGCATATGTTGCTAAATAATGTTATGATGCTATGGGGTGAATTCAATATGTAAATACTTACCTGCAATTATCTAAAACAAAGAACAATATATCCCTAAGAAAAATTAACATACTTCTCCCCACTGAAAATTTTGCGGTACCACTTAAGGAAACTCGACATACCTCCAACTACCTGCATGGTATTTCAGATCTCCAAAATAGGTCTTACGACCCTCCAAACAAGGTACCACAAGGGCTTAGCCCTACCTCCAAGACACAATTTTTCAGGCTGCAAAATAGAGAATTACACCATCCAAACTTGCGCAAAACTACCTTCTCAATTCGGCCAACACTCTGCCTAATCTCGGCCCAATCAAAACACAAGACATACCCAATAATTTGTCCTTCTCTTCATTTTAGATTGGTTGCAGCTAGATTAGATCACTTTCTTCTTGATGTTTTTCTCTTATGATGTGTCTTGATCAAATAAGCCTCCTATTTTATTTATATGATCTTTGGTGCAACGTTTAGACCTCTCTAGGGCACTCCTTAAGCCAAGCCGACCCAAAATTTTCATCATTAGCCCATTTCATATAAATAAAAACATTATTCTCTCATTCGTTTAAGACTCCCATGGTTGCCTTAGTACTCCTTGGTTCCTTTAAGGATGCTCCACTTGCAATAATGGTCCAACTATCAAAATGCCTCTTGGTTTCACACCCACAACTTTGGGTGAAAACCCCATTACTTGTGTACTTCGCCCACAAATCCCTTTTGTGGTGCCAACTCACACAAACCCAATACCTAGGGTTGTGGAGTGCCTCCCAAGCTAGATAAATCAACACTCCCTCTTAGCGAGGGAGGTACTTCCACCA
>APFE030706008.1:0-18263 GCA_000404065.3 Pinus taeda
ACATGAGGTGCACACTTGCTACATGGAACTTTTGTAATCCAAACATCGTTCGGTCATCAGAGTATACTTCTAAGAACTTATGAATGAACTCCTTGAATGTTGCTATAACTACGCGAGAAAATATAGCAGATGCATTCTTAAGTCCAAACAGCATCACAGTGTATTGAAAACAACCCCATTTTGTCACGAAGGTCATTTTTCTCCTATCCTCGAGCACGATCTTAATATGATGATACCTAGAAAACCATCAGTAAAGGAATAGGCCTCTTACCCTCCAAAATTGTCTAACATTTCATCTGTAAATAGTGTTGGAAATCGGTCGTAAACACATGCATCACTAAGATTCCATAGATCCACGCAAATCTTTATTTTACCTTTTTGTTTCCTCTCCTGCACCACCATCAAGTTCACTCAATCAGATTCTTAAATAGGTTATATGCTGCCTACCTCTAGCATTTTATCCAGCTCATGGTGAACCTTCTCCTTGTATTTAGGATTAAGGCAATACGGCCTCTGTTTAATAGCCTTCACATCTGCCTTTAGAGTGATTTTCAGAATGCCCAAATCACCAACTATGCCCTTCAAATCCAAAAACTTAGTAGGGAAGAGATAATGGTATTCATGGAGTAACTCAGCAACTTTATCGATGGTAGCATCGTTGAAATAATATCCAATATTTGCGAACTTCAGTTCTACTTCAGTACCAATATTTACTTGCTTTGTCTTCAACTGCATGGAGATGTCCAGGTTTTCGATTTGTGGTCCTTTTACTTCGTTATACCCTTCTGCCTCTAGAATATTAATGTTTCTTGGATCTTCGTCTTCGTCTTCATCTGTCATGTTATAACATTCCAGTGCATGGCACAGTTGGGTGCTCCAGTCAAGTTCAATCCATTCCATAGGTTCTTGCGACGTTATGAAGATAACCGCCTTAATGTCTTGTAGCACTTCATCGATGCTTGTAAAGTTTTCTTCAAAGTTGAAGGTCAATAAGAACCCTTCCTTCAATATATCCCATTCCGCGGTGCCATGGCAAAGCTCTGTTTCCATATACCAATTCATGGGGATTGTATCCAAAGTATGGAAAATATGTGTACCCACTCTCGCTGTGGTTCTGTCCCCCATGCTTTAGTCCATTTAGCTAGGTGATCATGTGGATTGTCCCTTCCATTATATTTCTCACTCATCCTAGTGTTAACCTGCCCAAAGCACAACTTCATAATTGTTTTGTAATCTCGCCATCTAGCAAAACTATCCTTATGCATTTCCCACCATCATGAAGGTGTAGCATGTAGTGCCAATACTAATGTTTATAAGCGGTGATCCTCAGGGACTTCACACTGAAATTCATCCAAAAACATATCTACATCAGTTAAACTATCATAATAGGGTAGTTTCCTTACCTTCGAAGAAACATAGTGCAACGACATGGTCTTCATATTGCATCATAGTGTGGATACTTCATGCAAGTGATTCTTCCAATGCTCCAACTCTTCGTCTGAATCAGAGGTGTAGGAACTCTCCCAGTCCCATGTAATCTACCAATTTTCAGTTGGATTGATCCAATCCTGGTCTCGCGCTATTATTTTGTAGATTTGATCTAGTCCATCCTTACTTTCTTCATAATCACGACCTGGTTCATTATAGCACGCCCCTTCTGTAGGGTCCAATGATACTACAACTCTAAGAGGTTTTCTTTCAAACAACATTGTCCTCTTCTTCAAATTAATGACCCCATTCATAGTAATGGCCCAGTCTATTCCCAAGAGCGCGCGGTATGGATTATTGTCATCAACGATTTCTATAACCTCAAATTCATCCATCGCGCTTGCAACTTCTATATCAACTATGACTTCATATAATCATCTCGTGGGGATGATTTTCTGCTGGTTCGCCATTCTGAGTTGAATCAGAGACCACTACAGCATAGGTCTCCCCATCCTTTCCCATGTTTGTTTCAGAAAAACGTTCGCATCAGATCCCACTTCGAATATGACTTGGTCCATCTCATAATCACCTATCTGCACTGTGAGCCTCATCTCGTTCGCTATTCGTGCTTTATGTTTGCTAATTTTTCTGACCATGCTGTGTCCATCAAGGGCTTTCTCTTTGCTGGCACTTTTATTTATTAACTCCTATAGGCCTTCCACAGCTTTTCTATCCCGTGGCAGCTTTATGTAGGTCTCCCAGAATGTAGTGAGTAAAGAGGAATCAACCTAGCAGGTGCGCTGGTTTCTTGCACCTTGTTCTGGCTTCTTGAGTTGGAGGCCTCAGCAAATCTCTTCTTGGCTTCCATAAAATTTTCCTTAGCGTGTTTAAGATCAAAACCATCTTCCTTCTCTAGGGCCTTGCGGACCCATCCGTCCTCTTAAGGTTGTTTACCTTTATCATCGCCAGTCATTATTCCACTTCTCAGCACTATATTCATGCTTTGATCCTCCTCACAGGGCTCAAATCTCATCATCTACAAGTTATGTGTAGGCTGCTAAGGTTGCACTTTCTTCTCTTGCATTTTAGTTATTAGCACCAAGCACTCTTCTATAGTATGGTCAAACTGGTTGTAGTATTGACTTGACGGGCATGTTTGATTCTAATATTATCGCACATAGTTCCTTGGTTGTTAACAGTTGCAACAAATAATCTAACCATGATGTCTACTAGGTCCTCCTCCTCCTCTACTCCATCCCCATCCATGATAACCTCTGCGCACTCCTCCGGTGCCCTGCTCTGGAGGCTAATTTTCTGCTTGCCTCCAGTATGTAGGTGTTCTTTCCATCATTAGCTGATAACTTTGATAGTGGCACTCATCGTGGCTCAATGATTTGCAGAAGTTACATAACAGCTGCTGAGGTGTCTGGGTGAAATTTTGAAGAAAATGGAAATTATTTGTCGCATGTTCTTTAGTAACTTGACAAATAGCACACCACAACGCAGCCCCCACGCTCGAACCTGCTGGGGCTTCTGGATTTAGGGGAATTGGTCCCCCTCCTTTAATATAATTTTCATACACTAGGTAGTGATATTTATTGTGCCCTTGGCCCTTGTACTTCAAACACCAGACTTCCGCGTGCACTTCCAGTTTAGTCTCCTTATCTTTCTTCAAACTTTGTAATTCTAGGTGTAGGGTCTGTAACTAAGAGTGGATCTATTGTACCCTCAAGGTAATATCTTGGATAGGTGATGCATGTAACCTCATCATGATTTCTAAGGTTTCTGCCTACATTTCTATCTTCTTTTGTGACAGAGCAATTCTCAGGTGGGGAAGAAGCGAAGCTATAAACCATTCACATTGTTGACTATCAGTGAGCTACATGTTAGCTTCTCAAATCTGACACTTCAACCTTTCATCTAATTCCCAAGGCATCTCATCAACCCTCATTGTGATTTCTTTGAATCTGATTATTGACTGTGACTCACACTTAGGCTTACTAAACTCCTTGTTTAAACCTGCCTTAGTCTCTGCTAGTGATGTAAGAGGTTTATCAAAACAATACTTAATATACCAAGTTAGTGTGTGATCATGCATAGAGGTAACCAGTTGTGCCTTCTTTATATTGTCATCAGTAATCTGTTGTGTTGTCCACACATCATTCACAACAAATGAAAATTTCTTTGTATCTTCACTCCCTATGCCTTTGAAAATTGGTAGCTTCATTGAATTCACCATGTTGAATGGTGGTGGTGGAGGTGGAGGTGTGGGTGAAGGTGTATGCAGTGGAGGTGGAGGCAGAGCTGGAGTGGATGGATGATTTACTCGAGGAATCCCAAGAGTGATTAGCTGAACAACGCTTCGTAGCAGAGTCTGTTACGCCCCTTCATCATCACTTAAAGGAGGTCTAATCAATGGACTATACTCCAGTCTTGATCCTTCATAGTTTCTAAAGAGTCATCCAATTCACGTAGCTTTGAACATCAAGGTAAGTTCATCATCCATTTTTCACATAAAAAAAATTTAATCCAATTATTCAATGATCTTAGATACTGACCTCGTGGTCCTTTGAAAAATCGTTGCTCCTCTTCGCTATAGCTGACTGAGGTATCAACTACAAATTATATGAAAAATCCTCCTATAATTCGATCGAGCCAGTGATCGACAACCCGCATGATCTTGTTTTCAAAATTTTCTAACCATCACACTAATTTTGGAGTCCACACTATCAGATTATCGAACTTCCACCTTCCTTAGCTATCTGTCAATTTAGCCAACCATTCATACAATTCAATGGGGAAGGTGAAGAAGAAGATCTCATGCATCTCCGTATACAGATACCTGTTCAACCACTTTTCATTTGACAGGTGTGGATTCCTATTTTCTTGCATCACGAACTTGTGAATCTTTCGATCCAACCACTTTTCAATTTCTTTCTTGGTTGGATTCCAACGATGCGACATCACACATCTCTTTCAAGTAGATCTAGGTCTCGGCAACAGAACCATTTGCTAGCTTAGGGGGTCCTAACCTAGGTTTAGAGTTAGTACACTATTGGCCCTTTCAGCATCAACCTACATAGCGTAGGCTGTAGTCTCACCTGAAGCAGTATGGGGAGCTGCTAGAACCAAGTTTCTGCATCGAGAGACTAGTGTGATGTCTTTCATTGCCTTGTATTTGCCTTCACACAGATAGACAACCTCTTATGGCTCGTTACTTTAATTCTATTAAATAGACTTCAAACCTCCATGAAGGTCTACGATTAGTCCTTGTGAACCTTCAATAGTCAACTTGTCTACTTACGCACATTAGAGAGCAGTCCTAATATAGGGTTAATGTAGATTTACTTAAGTTATTAGTAAACATCAAAGAATGCTTCAGAGTCTTCGTGAAAATACTTAAACATGCATTGTGTATATCATTAACACTTATTTAAGCGAATCACGCAACATTCAATCAATATCTCATAAAAACACATCACTTATTGACAGCATATAGCATTAACATAAATAATGATAAATAGAAATACACAAGAACTCTTTGAAAACCATCTTTATTGATCTTTAATTCAAGGTTATAGACTCAAAAATACCCTGTGCACACAGCTGCAGGGGGCACTGCACTCAGTTTCGAAATATTCCTAGGTCTTCTACGCACTAAGCTATAGAGCCTTTCTTCTTTCTTAGCCACTTCTCTTTGCTATCACTTCCCCTTCCTTATCATTAATTCTCCATTACTATGCCTTAAACTCCCTAAGACATACCTATTTATAGCCTTTTCATACAATGCCATGGTTCGCAGACCACTACTGAATCTCAAACTAACTCAAAATTTACATAAAATAAGGGGCTAAGCTCCTTTGACTCCTATTCATCTAAACACTCTGCATCCTAAAATCACAGAGAATACATTATTTACAAAAATTGTACCAAAACTTAGGTTATCTTCACCCCAAAACTAACCCAGGGGACCCCATCCTAACACTAGACTAGGCTGAAAATTACCAATTTGAGAGCATCTCACACCCCTTCTTCTTTCTTCTTCTTGTTATCTTCCAACTAATAGATCCCCACTTGGTTCGCTGGCTCATTCCATTCTGTTTATTTTTTCAGAGAGAGAGATAATTGAATGGGCACCACCTTCCCCTTTTGTACCCTCCTATCCAATCATGTCCCTTCACCTATTAGGAGGTGGTTCTTCCTATTACGCCACCTCCTTCCTCCTCAGTTGATGGCATCATTCCACTCCTTTTCGTTTGTAATTATCATTAAGGAGCTCTACCAAATTAAATTTCAACTTAGTCACATTATAGAAAACCTGTTATATAACTAACCTATCGAGTACTCAAACAACCTTGACATTTAATTAGCTATCATGGGTTATGGATTTTCGTTCAAGAGAAGAGGAAAAGAAGTATTTAGGCATTAAATCAATTTTAGGTAAAGATAGGAGAGAAAGAAAGTTTCCCCTCAAGTCAAGGATCCATAAGGCTATCCAACCTTCAGTTGTGTTAATTAATTAATTATAAATATTATTGTTTAATCAGAGGTCCAGTTGTCATGGTTCTTACATTTTGGAATTACAATCACATTGAAATAAGCAGGGGTATGACAAGGGGATGTTATAAACCTCACCCCTTAAAGGAACAACATCCTAAGTGGTCTGAAAAATGGAGGACATTAATAATAACTTATCTCTATATTTGTAGCTCTTTATAACAGTAATAGATATTATGTTCTAAAATTCCATGCCCTGTCATGTCGATCACCATGCTCAAGGATCCTTCAGGGAAAAAATTCAACTCATTAATTTCTAGGACAGACCCAATGTATGCTTTATCCCACTGAGTATGCACATGAATTTTTGAAACTAGTTCACTTTCCAAGTTCCAAAATCCCCTTCTCTCCTTCATCAGTCCCCTAGGTGATCTATTTCCTCTTATGTGCATCCAAATGCCTTCTAAGTTCAAGCATCCCCTTCTCTTCTCCGTTAGTCCCTTCCCTTGGAAAGGATTCCTCACATAGGAAGAGTCTTCTCAATCAAGGCATAAATCTGCATAGATTTGATACACATCATGTTTGTCATGGTGATCAATGCTTATCACAAGGTTCCAATGTCACTGCAATGGCCTAGTTCCTGAAGTCCTTAACTCCTTTACATTGATGTTGATTTATTTCAGAGTTAACCTTATATATTTGTATTGGGAAGCTCATTAGTTCACATTTATGCAGTCTTCATCCAACTTTGTATTTAAATCTAGTCCACTAAGTGGTTTATTAGTTGAAGCAAGCACGTAGTGGAAAATATATGACTCCATGTAGTCTTTACGTTGTAAAATTTAGTAGTTTCCATACACCATAATAATATGAATCTTATGAGATTAATTGTAAAGAAAAATAAGTCAAGTTAAACTATACCTTTACCAGTAGACCACACTATTATGTGGAATCTACAACTGCAAACAAAAGTATCTTCCCCCGGCCTGGTGGACTGACCTAGAAAAAAACAAAGACAAAGGGACTAATGTTTTCTTTAAAGTAAATAGATAATGGGATGAAGACTTATTGTAACTTTTCATATGCTTCGGTCCTTCCTTGAATGCTCCAGTCCTAGCTCCAATCACTATTATTAGAACCTGCATAGTCAAATAACACAAGCCAATGGTCCACCGAATCTATGTAGCATCATTTAATCACTTTATTCAATAGATCAACATGGTATTGAAATATATGAAACCATAACATAATATATAGGAAAATTAAAAACTCTTTACATTAATAGAAATGGAGTGAGTTACAACCAAAAATAGGTGTTGAACTTGTATAAGAACTTATTCAAGTTGAATTGTCCTTTCCTTGTCACAAAGTGCACCTCCAATCACCCTAATGCATAGAAATATGTCTCTCACAACAACAAAATAAGGGTAGAATCACTCTCCAAAATTCCACTCCTTGCCTATGCATGGAAGTAAATATATAGATGAAGGAGGTAGTTCATCAATTATTATCCTTTCACTAATCTGGATTTGAGATACACTCTTGATGGGAGGATGAGCTAAAGGGATAACAAATGAAAAATTCAAGGTAGGATAGGATAGGGTTCAAGACTTTTATCTAAGGTAAATGGTTACAACAAGTCCTAGAAGCTTATGGAAGAAGAGGCTTCAGGATTTTCTCTCTTTTCCGTAGATTTCTAGAATCAATGCACCCCAGCCACGGAGCAACCTGTTGGTGATCAACGTAGGTGCAGAGTAGGGAAACCTAGTAGCCAACATTGTGAGAGTTGGTCCTTAAAAAGATTGAAACACGGTGCTTTCAGGCAAAAACTCAGGGATTAGAATGAGTCATGCTTAGGGATTAATGGAAGGGTGATGAAAATGAGGTCTAAGGATGTTGATTGATCTAGTTGAAGGCATAATGATGAGATTTGACAACATTTCCTATAATAGATTGCCCCCTAAAGCACAAAGTTAGAAATGATAGCTGATGACTAAAGTGCTTTACCTTGTGATAAGTCGAGATCAAGAACAACTGGTGAGATCATAATTTGTTACAATACATTTACATCATGATATCTTTATTGAGGGAGGCATACCCATACTCAGCAAATAAGCTAACATTACATGTGCAATTATCAAAAGACACGTCCATAGATGACTGATGGTGGACCCATGACTAGATGAGTGCTTGCATGATCATAGCCATCATACATTGTGATCTTGTACTACTCTTGAAATCACAATTTGGATGGATGAAACTAGGTCGATGTCTTCTACCTCATTCACAAGACCAAAAATTGTACAAGTCTAACCATGTGAATCAATGAGCTGGAATCAAACATGGTATATGCCATCTGATTACCGGTCAATGATTTAATTCGTTAATAGACACAATAGAAACCAACGATGACGTTAATGTTTCTCGAGGTAATATAGTACAATTTGTATGGTACGAATAAATAAGTTGATGTCAAACAACACACAGAATATTTTGCTCAAAGACCAATGATGTTAACCTGTCACCAAGAGCGAGGAAACTTGTCATTCATGTGTGCAAGAACCAGGGTACCAAGTGGTGTTTCTAAGTCAACTTCATGGATAATGAGCTGATGTCAACAAGAAGCGACCCATTGCAATAAGGCCTTGATGTGTCCACCATCAATGACACAAAATGGGTATGATAATTTGAGACATAATGATTAGAGTGATGCTGATATAGAACTGGATAAGGAATGGAAGACATGGAATGAAGGCCTTAGAGTATTTTAGTAGATATTGATTGGATTACTTCTCTTGAACACAGTGGTGTCATTGAATGGAATTGGAAGCATTGACCCAAAACCAAAAGAAGAGGCTTTGAAATGGTATCATAAACCAAAAACAAGCAGATTTCTGAACCTAATAGTCACATAGATGAGGTGGAAGAGTGTCATGTTCAAGAGAGAATCATTTCCATTAACAAATGGAGTACCCTATTTTCCCAATTTTCCCAACCATATTGGTTAGTGCCTCTTTAGTTTTTAACAAGGTCAAGGATGATAACATATTCTTGATCTGTAAGTTCATCCTTAGGATGAATCCCTCTAATAATATTTAAGGAACCTAGAGAAGGAGTGGTTCAGTCTCATCATGAACGAAGCATCCATCATTGTTTGATATTTTTACAAGTCTAGCAAAGGTATAACTCAACATATTTTTCATGTTTATAGAGCTTGAAAAAGAGGAAAAAAAAACTCTATATGCTCTTTTTTGTAGATAGTCCCTTGGGTCTGAAAAGGAAAAAAATAATATCCAAGAGAACCTATTACCCATGTTCGACTATGGTATTCCCTTTTTGTAAGTAGTCTATCTCAGTCTAAAAAGGGTTAAAATTATACCGAGTAGACATATTTTCATTTAATTTAATAAGTTCTAAAAGACAAGTGCTCGAAAATCTTTTCATATTTTGGAAGTTTGAAAAGAGCTGAAGGAGATCTCCTTGTCAAGTGCAGGAATTGCAATTAAGCAAGCTCCTTCAACACTTAATTGCCAACTCGAGGATTTCATAAACTTAGAGACAAAGCACATGTAATTCCAGGAGTGGTATGAACTTTTCCTATTCCTATTTTTACTTCTCAATTGAAACTTAGCAGAATTAAATAGAAAAATCTCAAAGGCAATTAACACCAAAGTAATTCTAGTGTTGGAATGTAAAAGAATGCATTTGCGAAGAAACCAAATAAAGGAACTTTCACACTGTTGTAAACTATCTTAATCACTCAAGTGAAACTCTATATATATCCTCATTATAGGTGTTGGCAGTTTAACAAGTGGGCCCTTGAAAAGAATCTGCCTTCTCAATGATTTTCCTTCTCACACTAAGTGGTCGTACATATACCCTTGCAATCTACTTGCACTAGTGTAGGTACAAAACTTATGTGAGAAGTATAACTTGTAATTATACTGAAGACTTATATTTTCTGTAGGGTATCTAAGCTTCAAGACTTGGAGCACTTCTATTCTTGTAGCAAGACACTAGTCCTTGTACCAGAACAGATTTTCCTACACCAAATATTTCAAGTTGCTTTTGGGAAGATAAAAGAGCATGTTAACTATGAAAGGAATTGCAAGTGTGAGTAGAACCTGAAATAATATTGCACACGAAAAGAATGTTTTAATCGACTGAATCTTACAAATAGAAAGAAACTCTTAAGATAAAATCAATCTTCGAAAGTAAAGAAAAATTTCTTCAGTCAAAAGAGTTTTGCATGTAACAAATATAACTCAAAACAGTTCACTGTAATATTCTAGATTACTTCTAGTATTTTTCCTTAAATTGTGAAGTGAAAATACAAATTGAGATATGCAACAATGTTCTCTTCTATTTCCTGAAGTTATCTTTAATATTTAAGGATTCAACTTTCAGTATTATAGACAAACACTTTCTTTGCAGAAATAGATTAAATCATGTAAAAGGAAAAGAATGAAACATTTGTTGTAAACGAACTAGCGAACTAGTGTGAAAGATCCTACATACATTAGTGCAGGAAGGATCTCATCTACATGATCCAAGCGAAAGCAAACCAACAAAGAAATTATATGAAATGATTTAATTTAACTTCCACACAATGGATCCACACTTGACTATTTAATGGAATAAATCACAATTCATAGGCAAGCACAAAATAAAAGATTCAAAACACAATACTGTAAATAAATAAAGTTAACACACCTTTTAAGATAACAAGCAAGAGGGTAAACAAGTTGGGTTGGCTGGGCCCTAACCAACCATCTCATTTCCTATTTTAGAAAACAAAAACCTTCAGCACGTTATCGATACATCAATGAATAATTACATGTAAAATGAAAAATCCAGGGCGTAGTTCCTTGTATTAATTTCGATTAGCAAATTTACATGAGAGTTCAAGTCCAACCTAGAATGAGGGTGACAACGAAATTACAAATAAACTAGAAATTACAACGATCTGTTATCACTATTACTTGCTAGCTAGTTCGATCTAAAATCTACATTTTATACAACCCTTTGGTCTATGGTCGTAACTAAAAATTACAGTCGTTCCAAATCAAGCCTTTCAGCTGAAACAAAAATAACAAACAAAATTACAACTTAAGCCGATGGCTATAATAAAGTGCAAACTATTCATGGTCGCAGATTGATCTTCGGCCATATCCTTGATTGTCCTCTGCTTTAGTCTCAACTCCAAATAACTGCAACTAAACTGGATGACATGGACTAAGATTCCCGCGTGGAGTGATCGACTATTACAGAGATCACAGAACAGATAGTTTCTGGTGGTGCAGGAATCTTGTTGCACTAGATCAAGCTAGCATAACGATTAATACTTTAGCTTTATCGAATACTTTAGGAAAGTAAATATAAGTTACAAGAAATATTTAAAGGCACGAAATCTACTTAAAATGATTAATTAAGCACTTAATAAACCTTAAACATGAAATATGAAGTTTATGTAGGAATAAACAATATTCTTGGACTAGTGTAGGAATGAGGAGGTTTATTTAAAAAAACAGAGGTTAATGGTTGTGGTCTTGTGATAAGAAGGGGATAAAAATGGAGCATTTTGGCCTACCAACATCCTCCCATCCCTAAGTTGTTGTGTGTCTTCACACAACCTTTACCTGCTGCAAAAATCTTCAACATAGGAAGTCATCTTTCAATGTTGCACCTGGATATTGATTCTTGTCTTCAATACCTTCGTCTTCTTTCCTCGAGCTTTCTTAAGTTGTTTAGTCACCTTCTTGTGGTTCTTGTAGAATTTAGAAGACTAAAACTTCCATATCTTCACTTGTCGTTTTTGCTGTTTGACCTCTTCTGCTAACTCTGTCTCGCCTTGCTTTTGTCAGGTCTACTCCTTCTTGACCTAGTTTAGTACTTCCAAGTCATGAATTTGTTGCTCGAGTTGTACTATATGATTATTTAGATAGAGGGTAGAGGTCTCTATTTCCAGCTCATCTGGTGTGAGCACTTTCTCTACAACTGATTCAAAGGGTTTTAGTGCCAGGGGCTTCTATGTCACCAAGGGTTTCATCCTCTTGTGTTTAACTCATTAGGAGTTTTAATGCCCTATACATCCAACTTAGTAGGGTCTTCAGTACCCTGTTCACTCACCTCATTGGGGGTTTCAGTACCCTGTCCTTTAATTCATCAGGGGCTTTAGTACCGTGTTCCTTCAATTCATCAGGGGCTTCAGTACCATGTTCATCAAAATTATCAAGGGCTTCAGTACCCTGTTCATTAAAATTGTCGAGGGCTTCTTGGTGCTACACCTCATCATCTAAATAACCTTCTGCCAGGTCTTTACTTGCATTTGTTGTCATTCTTTTCTTCTTCAATTTCTGAATGAAGGCCGACAAGACTATCTCGTCTTCCTTTTTTTCATCTTCTTCATTCCCCACTATGTGGACTACTACATCTGTGAGAACCGAGAGGTTATGATCTCCAAGTGAAGCCTGGGGTGTCTCATCAATCAATATTAGGGAGCTTTACTGAGTGCAACTTGTCCCTAGAGAGAGAATCCTTCTCCTCATTGAGGTCCTAGTCATTCTTATTTTTACTAAGGATGGGGTTTCTTCAACAATTTTCTTCCCTACTTGCACCATTTTGTCTTTACTTTTTGTCTCATCTTTCCTCTTCTTTCTTACACTTTTTCCAGTTGACTCCTTTGCAGTTCTCTCCCAAAATTCTTTCAAGAATGCCTCCCAGGTTATTCCATTAGCTTCTAGCTCTTTCTTGACTAGGATTGCAATGAGCTCGTGATGGTATAGTTTATCTACAACCCGACTGGCACTCCTGCTCTACATTCCTTTCGCCATTTTCTTTAGACTTCGGAGCATGTAATAAAGGAAATTGATGTGTTTCCCAGATTCAAAGTGCAACAAAAAATTGATATGATACACGAACATTAATGTATAATGTCCCTCACAGTTTAAAATTTTTTGTAATATGTACAGGAGGTCTCGCCATTTTCTGAGAATGGATCTCTTTGGAAGCCCTTGATAGACCAAAAATCAATGCCATCTTTTCCTTTCGATCCTCTCCTTCTTGAACCATTTTTCACCCACGGTTGACAAGCTTGTAGCTCGTGCTATAGATTCCTCCATGACTTCAAATTCTAGTGAGCCTACTTTAGCTCAACCCTCCTCAAACATCCTTGAAAATTCCAGAGCCACGGCTGTATCGAACTTGTCGAATTTCTATAAAAATGGGAGAAATCCCGATTCTTGCAATAGTGCAAGACTCCCTCGATACTTGGCCATTTGCTATATCTCCCTCATAGATGATGGTTCATGTCTCATGGGTGCTATCTCTGTGTTGAATTCACCTCAATTCTCTATCACAGCTTTGAAAATATTTCACACTACAGAGTGCAAGGGAGCTACCGAGAATTTTATAATGGAGATCCAGTTGTTCCACCATCTTGTTAATCTCTTCCATCAAATCACACTCAAACATTATTATTTCCTCTTCGAGACAAATGCACACATGTATCAATCTACTATGACAAGCAATGATAATTGGAGGAGGCTTAAATTTTTTCGATGGCAGTGTAACGGTCATGGGGGATCGGGTTATGAGGTGAGGTGAGCAAGCGTGTGATGGAGGATATTTTCAATGGAGGTAAGTGTAGGATTTCAGGTGGGTCTGTACTATCCCTGGCTACCTCATAATTCACATAAGGTGTACTTTGGTAATCATTAAAAATATTATACTTCAAAACCTAAAATATCTCACACTGTTAAATGATTTGTCCCTAAGTTAGTAAATGATAAAACAAAGTCATAACCAAAATTTAAATAATACAATGCTATGATATCTCATTGTGGTAGTTATTCATCTGTAGAAAAAAATGTAAATTTCTCAATAACATCCTGCTTCTATACTATGTTCAAACAATTTTCTGCACTATGTTTGGGTGCCTGCACTAGTCATGCTTGGACCGATCCTTCTTGCACTGGAATGTGTTTGCACTGAGCCTACCTGCACTGCAGTTTGTTGGCACTGAACCTACCTGCACCAATCATGTATGTTCGTGCGCCAAGTATTTCTATAGCATCGAAGAAAGAGGGGATAATAAAAAAAACTGATAGAACTCAGTTCTTTCGCTAGACTTTGAAAATTTCCTAAACATAAAAGAGAAGTTTTATTCACCATTCTTGGTGCTTCATGACCATGCCTTCTGATCTAACTGTATCATATCTTGCAATTGATCCATGAGGGAAAAATAAGTGGGAAGGTGTTATCTCAAAATCAGACCTTGCTAGGGTGCTGATCAGGTAGACTTCAAGTAACTATTTCAAACCTACTTTAGGCTGAGGCTTAGCCTCCCCAACCTGAGAGGGCTCTCTCAACGGATTAATGATTTTGATTATGATTAAGATGGCTAACTCTTGTGAAACAAATGCAGAAATGTAAGTGGTGGAAACACAATTAGAGATCATCCATTGGGCTTATGGAGTCAAAACAGTTTCAGCATAACAATGATATCAACCTTACATAGAAGTCAGGACATTAAAAATTCAACCATTCAAAACACACCAGACACATATAGGACAACACAATTTATAAATATGTGAAGGAAATTAGAGCACAATCAGTGATTTCTAAGTAATCACACATCTATACCACTACAAATACTAAAGAGAGGATAATACACAACATTCTGAATAGTAAATTCCTTCTGATTCCTAAGAAGTAAAGCCAAGTCTTGTATTACTAAAACAGAGTTTTTTACATAAAGCCAAATAGCAGAGCCTATTTTCAATAAATTTCCCTCCCTAAGTACATTTCTCTCTCTCTTATATATAGAATTCTGTACATAGCTGAGATTCTTCCTCCTGCATGAGGGGAACTCGAATTATGCTTGCTATGACACCTATCCAAACTTTAACTAATTATTAAATGCAACAAACTGCTAACTAGACATTTTAGGAACCTAAGACAATTAGGAGTCTAACTCCACATCATGCTAATAATAACATTAATTACAACAAAGACTCGTTCTTTGTTAAGTGGTTCCCTTTAGTTTAACTTTGATGGATGTTTAAAGTTCCTTGCTGGCCCTTAATATCTTATCTCTTTTACTGCTCTTGCAAAGTAGGAAACTGCCCCTGTTTTCCTGCGTTTGGTTTCTTCAAGGATGTTTGAGATTAATTAACCATGATGTCTTCTTTGATTGCACAAGAGTGTATTGTAGTGCCACGTTCTTGATGTGTTGTAGACCCTTTCCATATATTCGTATGAAGACAAAACTTCTTCAAAGCTGTTTGAAATGTTGTGGAGAAAACTAGCAGTGATTTATATGACAAAACTTGTAGTTTATATTTATTTTCCTCCGCTTGTTTTACCTTTGCCTATTGCTTTTACATTGTAATGATCCTTTTTGACACTCCCCTTTTCCAAAAATTTCTCCTTGATTACTCAAAATTGGTCAACTGAGTTTAATTATGTGGCTACAGCAGTTTCGTAGCGCGCTACGAAAATGCTGTGCATTATGCGTCTTTTTCAGTAGTTTCGTAGCGTGCTACGAAACTGCTGTGTAATCACAAAACACAGTTTAAGACCAAAATCTGACTAACTTGAGTCTCTTTTATCTTGGCATATCTCTTCCAACTGCCCTGAAGCTATCAAAACTGAGTAGAGATGTATCATCTTCAAGAAATTGTAACAAGGTAAATCATCAAAATTTTGAATATAACCTTGTTATGTGGTTTTCTTAAGGAGATCTTTCCCGCTGGCTTAGCTGCATCCTCAAATCTTCAATTTTCCTTTTCATATCTCTGATCCCAGATCTTAGTTTTGTGTTAACCCTTCTGATGAATGTTGCTTCCTTTAGTGCCGGGACTGTCCAAGTATAATATTGTGTATTATAGTTGACCACCGCAGGTATTTGAAATGTTTTATCTTCCCACAGAGCTTGCATTTTGTCAAAATGAGCCTCCTTGATTGCATGCTTCCTAGAGGCTTTCTTCAATCTAGCAATTTCAAGATTTGCTAACCTTAATTTATTTTTCAATTCTTCAACACTATATTCCTCTGGCGGTATGATTGCCTTTCCTCTATCTTCTCTAGGCAGTTGGGATGATGTTTCTAATGAAGTCATGGGTTTGTCATGAACTTTTACGATCTCCTCTGTTTCACCTGCTTCTGGCAGCATCTCCTGCATTTGTTTGAAATTCCTTGTCATGGGTCTTCTTGGCTTAAAGACAAATTGAGCAACCTGATCATCAAACTGGAGCTTTTTTGAGGCTTTGAATCTTTTAGTCTTGTCTTTACTTGATTCTATCAAATCTGCTTGATCCAAGGGAGATTCTTCAATGTCAATGGCTTGCAGTAAGTCATTCAAGCTTCCCTTTGAAACAGGGCTTTCCTCAGCAACCACCTTCTTGCCGTTTTCCTTAGCTAATTGACTCCTGGTCATTCTTCTCTAGATTACTTCTCCTGTAAATGACTCACTTCTACCTTCTTTGATCTGAGTTTTCTCTTTCAGGGACTGCTGGGGTGTGTCTTGGATAACCATTGATCTGGCAGGCTCCCTTACTTGTTTCCTAGCTTTCAATTTTGTGAATCTCTTGGATCTTGTTTATGTATGATGCTCAGTTGTTGGTGGAGAAGCTTTCACAACTTGGCGGCTAAGACCAGTTTCATTTTTAAAGCTAGACATAAACATGAATGTGGGCCAATCCCTACCTACTCTCTAGAGTTCATGCAGAACAATCAACTTAACTAAGCCGTGGTGAAACAATGAGGTTTCACAGGCTTCTTTCCTTAGCTGCACCTTGTCACACATTTTGCTTAAGCTACGAAATAAATAGAAAGGTAAATCAATAGATGTCTTTCCTGTGAAATGCAGCAGAAGATTGAAATTATATGAATACACCTTATTATATCTCCCTTCACAGGTAAGGTACCTCTGTATGCAGGTACGCAAATTGGCATATGAGTCTTTGACAAAATATCTAGGCACGGACTTGTTTAAATCTGATTCAATGAACTCTGGCTTCAAAAATTCTTTGCGGGGGGTCATATCAAATTTAAAATTTTTAAACCATTTTTCTTGTCCTCTTGGAATCTCAGTGACTATGGAGATTACCTCTGGTGAAATTTTCAATTCAAGCACACCAACTTTTGAATTTAGTCCTGTGAAATTCAAGGCAAACTCTTTGGTGATTTGTGCATGACCTCCCTGGAGTTTTTCGTAGAAATTCCAACATCCAACCTGCTTGAATGCATGTTCCACTTCCCTGTTCTTCAAGATAATGTCTAGACCTTCAGGTTCGCTCCTTAAACATCTACCTAACCTATGCTCTTTCCTTTCTGTAGGTCCTTCCATGAGATTTTGGTGTAATGACAACTTGATAGGCTGGCACTGTCTCAACTTTTGATTACTACCTCGCTTGAATAATGCCTCGCTTGACGTTTGAGGAATTCAAATTTAACATTTGTTGATTATTCCTCATGCAATAAATATAATCATGACTGTGAATACCTGGCTCTTCTTGAAACTTGCAATCTGAGCATACCAAGGTACCTAATGACTCTAATGATGAAGATAAGCTATTAGACATGATAGGCGAAGTGTATAAGCTGACAGTGGATGATGCAACCATAACTGAATGTGACAGATATGACAGCTAAGAAAGATATGCTACAAATTGCACGAATCTCCGATTTCATAGCGCAACCAATGTAAAATCTGGGTTTTGCGCTACGAAAAAGCCTACACTTGTTTCCGCACTACGAAAACACCTAAACTACTTTATAATACATCAAAAACTTAAAAAAAACTTGATACAAGGAATTTATGTGGGTTGTGGGACCAGTGATGAATGAGAACGAATAGTTTACCTTTATGCAACCATACTACAAAGATTCTAAAGACTTAGACACTACATTGAACATGGAAAAACTGAACTTGGACTAACACCTAACCTTCACAAACAAACATATGTGAACAATTTGGTAATCTCTTATTGAGTGATAACTGAAGGGGTAATTTTTAGAATGGGAAGGAATGCCATAACAGGGATTCCAAGAATAATACTACCAAAGGGGGTAAACGAGAATTAGATGTGGGAAAAATTCAATGGAGAAAAGAGGGATTTTACGAAATTGGATAGTGATAAAAAAATTTAGAAGAAAAAGGAGGGTGATTCATTATGGGATTCAGAAAATAAAAATAATGAGAATTATGAAATGAGAAAATAGAAGAAAGCCATAATTTTACCTTCAAGATTTGTCTGCACTGGTGCTGGAAATGTAATTGCAGTGGGAATTAAGTGTTTACTTGAATAAAAATTTCCATGCTAGTTACCCCACAC
>APFE030706009.1:13040-25737 GCA_000404065.3 Pinus taeda
TAGAAAGAGATGGTGCTGGGTTAACTGTTAAAATCACTTTGTATGTAAAGGTCAACGGTTCTAAATTCCATGAGCAAACATCCAGTCATGTTAAGGGTTGTTGTGGCCTAGGCTCAGTGTGATCCCCAAGTGTTTTTGATGGTTTAGATGTCTTCGGGTCACACTTTATCAAGCCATAGGTCAATCCTGATGTAATATCTCATGAAGTCGGACCACTTAACAATAAAATGGTGAAAAAAGTTAATGAGGGTGAAATTTTGTTAATAATCCAACTTAAATTGATTTAAACTCTATATCTTTTAAGTACTGAAAATGGTCAAATATCACAAGTTGTAAACCCTTTTTTTAGTGCAAAAAATAAGGAAAGGTTTGAGCCTTGAGATATTTGATCACTTTTCACACTTGATAGATCCAAAGTTAAGATGGATCTGGGCTAGTTTTAGTCATGTGTAGGCACACTAAATTCTTCAAACATATGATTAGTCTAATATTTTTAAATATGTTAAACATGTCTAACATCAACCTAATGAGTTCTTTCTCTTCTACATCTTATCCACATTGGACCCTTATTTGTATTAAACACCTAAATTTCTGGATATAACTCCTCACACACATGAGTATTAGAAACAATGATGCTACTAAGAAGGGGTTGAATCAAGATGGCCAATTTTCACAATTATTACCACTTTACTATATTTGAATTTAGTTAACAATCAATCATGTAAGGATCATCCTAAATAAAATCATGAATCACACAACAACATCATAATCATCATACACTTATGCTACACATAGAGATACTAGATGTACGTGGAAACCCATAAAGGGAGAAAGCCACCAATCTTGTTTTTCATGATGTAAACCTTAAGCCACCACTTCTCACTACATCATTTTTTGTGAGTACCGACTCACATGAGGCACCAACCCCTAATTTGTTTTGTTGGCACCAACCAATAGGAAACCCGAACTCCCTAATTTGTTTTGCTTGCACTAGCTAGCAGGAAGCACCAACTCCCTGATTTCTTTTGCTAGCACCAACTGGCATGAAGCATGAACTCTGTGATGTGCAAGTGCTAACGTGCAGAACCTAACATACCTATATTTCGTTCACTTTTAGTCTAAGATCCATAAGTTATTAGCTCATATAAAACTTGTTTCTCTCTCTCTCTGCTACAATTCTTACTGAATTAGATATCTCACTAGATAAACAATATCCTCCAACTCTGTCTCTACTTTGTAGCTCTTCTCTCACTGAGTTTTGATCAAAACACATATATACTTCAACAACTCTTCAGGCTCTCTCATCCCTCGTAGACTCTTATAGTAGCTTAAAAATTGGAAATACACATTCTGTATCGATAACCTCCATTCTTAGGTACAACATTAACAATCTCACCCATTCACTAACATGACTTCTATAGCTCAAAACCTTCCTCGCCACTTCAACAACCTACACATCAATTCAATCTAACTAGATTCTCCCACACTGACTCACAACTGAGTAGTATTTTGTTAAACCCGATTATTCTCACATGGATTGAGGAGATATTTCATTAAATCTCATATAGCTTGAATATGCAAATCATTAATTATTTTTAGGACTTGAGGAGAGACTTCATTTATGCTTATATATCTCAATGAAGTACTTATAATTATGGTGGATTCACTCACAAAGCAATATTATACCACATTTGTCCATATTGGGGTATAAAAAATGAGGAAAAGATAAAATATTATATTGAACATAGAATAAGGGGCTAAAGGGTTTTTTATATTTTATATAATAATATATGTATTATAACATATTGTTTTTAAGGTACATTGGCTAGGAATTTGCAAAAAAATAGGTGGGATCGAAAGTAGGAGAGAAAATGTTTACGTTGAGAGTCAGGCGAGATTGAGAGTGGGAGAGAAAATTCATAGGTTGATAGTCTAGCCATGGAGGTAATCTTGACCAATATTTAGGGAAGAAACAAAATTTGAGCCTTGTTGGTTCAATATGAGGTGCTTCCCATCTTTGGGGTTCAATCTGTGCTACATTTTGGTGAAATCACAATTGTTTTGGCTATTTGTGCTACAATTTCTTATGTCAGATGTGATTTTTGATTTTTGATTTGTGATTGATTTTCTTGTTGAACAAGTGTCTTATAGAATAGTGTTGGACTTGGCTTACCATATATCCTTCAGAGTGGTCTATGGGGATTTGAACACATAATCTTTGTATGTATACAAGAGCATGTTTTTTGGGAACCTAATGCTCCATGAGCATGGAGATGAGATTCTGCATGTTTTTTCATTTATCTTATAGACATTCACACTTGTTTTTATTTGCAAATCACCTTGACTGCAAATGACAACAATGAAGTTATGGTTGTCATGTTTGTGACCTTGGTCAATGGTTCAAATCTCATAGTGCTCTGACTTCTGTTTCTCTTTTTTCTTATAATGGCACATGGGACATTTTCTCTATATTCATTATTGTGTAGACATGCAAACTTGAGCCTTTTACCCAACCAAAAACCCTTTAGATGCATATTTGTCCACATATAAGGTTTCCAAAGCTTGTGAACTAGCCTAAGTTGTTCAATAAAGTCCTTCTTTGAAAAGGATTAAAGGCAACATATTTGGCTTCTGTTAGTTGTGTTTTTGGGAACCTGGTTGGTGATTAGGGATGGAGTGCTCACTCCAACAATCTCTAGTTGGAATTCTGTTTTTCATGAAAGAAATACCATTTTGAAAAAAAATGGCTTGTAATTAGTAATTTAAATATAAAATGAAAAAAAATGCACTTTGCATGAAAACTTGGAGCTATAGTGGCCATTTGTGTATGAAATGTCTTTAGTTCTAAGTGAACGTTTTCAGGCTAGATTCATATCAGAGCTTTAGGGTTTTTGATATTCTTTTTTTGGGCATTTCTGTGAGCATTTCAAGTCATAAAAGTTAAGGTTGCCCATCCTGATGACAGTGAGAAAAATTATACCCTCTAAACCCCATCAATATTCAATTGTTTGTTATTGAATTTGAGGATGGTGTTTTATTGACTTAATATTTGGCAAGGTACATTGTGCTCATTGCCCATGTCATCTTGGTGGGACTATTTTCACTTCAACACTTAGGCACTTGCAATGTTGGTTTTATATTTTCACCCATTGGCATAACCTGCCTTCTTTGCATCGGTAACATTGGTATTTACAACATAATAAAGTGGAATCCTGAGGTTTTCAAAGTCATCTAACTCGACTACATGTTTAATTTCCTCGGAAGACTAAAGTAGATGGTTGGGATTCTCTCAGAGTATAGCCTGTTGCATTACATGTTTCCCTCTTTTTTTAACGTCTTTTTAGAAATCCCATACTAGAAGAGGACCTGAGCAAGCCCAACTTAGTAGTATGTCTTTGAAAATTTTTAAAAAGTTAAAGGAATGTTTTTCTTAAATAGTTGTGAGAGTTTACAAAATATTCCTTTTTAAAACCTAGGATTATTTTCAAATGGATATGATTATTTTTGTAAAATCTTCAGTATTCTACCATTTCTTTTATTTATTTTTATGAAATGAGTGCTAAAATAATTTAATTGGTCTAATGATATGCTCTAACAAAAATAATTTGAACAAATAGATTACACTATAGCTGAAACCAAAAACAATTTAGTAATTAATTGCATAAGAAACCTTATTTCTTATGATCATATTGAAGAATAATAGTCATGATTGACAAGTGTTGAGGTTATGTTTGTTGATTTCAGACACTCTCATAGTTTCCAATCAAGGTGAGCAAATGTTTTTGGTTTGACTACTAAAACACACTTGAAATCCACTAAGAAACAATTAATTTAAACATGGGTATCTGATGGAAGATAACTTTCGTGGGAGTTGTCTATTGCTTCTTGATTCTCGCCTACATGGGAAGGCTACATTTATTTCCCAGCACAAATAGGACATATCGAGTATTTTCTATATCTTGATACCAGGTGAGCACATTTTTGTCAAAATAACATATAAGTCCATTATGCCTTGAATATATTGGAAAGCTAAGAAGTTGTCTTTTATATAAAAAAGAGCACATAATTTTTTATTTTTTTTTGAACTAGAGAGACCTGTAAATTTATGAAAACAAACTGGCCATAGTGGGGTCCTAAAAAATTCCAAATCTTCTTTTCCAAAAAGAATTTTGAAGCCTTTCAAACTAGGACACTTGTATGAGTGTTAATCTGAGGATGAATTTGATGAATAAGTTGTATTTTGGCCTTTATTCATAGTGGCTACCTTCACAACAATAATGGGAAGACAAGAAGTCATCTTAGCTCCCTTTTGAATTAATCAATCAATGCTCAATTTTGAGTTATTTAATTCGAGTGAAAGTTGTGCACACCTAAAAGAAGATATATGGAAAAAATATACATTCTAGAAATAAAATGGATTCTCATGTGTCTCTGCTTGCACTCACCATTGCTTTAGAGATACAAATATTATTTTTCATATCGATGGTATTTCCCGAGTTCCACTTAGCCTTTCATTATTCTTGTAGAGATGTGTTGTGATCAAACTTATTATCTTGCTTGATTTACATGTCTTTTTGTGATAAAGATTATGTTTGTAACAAATTTCTTGATATTTTTAGCAATAATCATTATATGGGAGAATAGTATTTATGTATCCAGAAGCATTCATATTTGGATATATTAAAATAATTTTCATATCTGCATGCCTAATAAAAGTTGCAGAAGTGGGTTGGGTCCCTATGGTGTTATCCTTGATCTTCATGGATATTATATACATTTGGCATTATGGAACTTCAAAGAAGTATGAATTTAACCTCCATGTGGATTGACTCATGGGGATTGACTCATGACATGTGTACTCATTGTGTTGTACTATGTGTATTACATGTATTGTGTTGTGTTGTACACCAAGTGTACATACATGTATTGTGTGGCATTGTACATCAGGTATATATGTATTGTTCTCTGTTGCATTCTAGGTGTGGGTACATGTATTGGGTAGCATTGTACATTGGGTATAGATGTATTGTGTTATGTTGCACGCCAGCTGTAGGTGCATGTATTGTGTGGCAATGTACATTGGGTATAGATGTATGTGTTGTGATGTACATTGTGTATGTCTACATGATTGAAGAAAAGAAAAAGGCACCGGGTGTTTGCTAGTTGTGGCAACTAATTTGGTGTGTGTACGGAAATAACAAAGGTAGAAGCTAAGGATTGATTAAAGGAGAAGTATCCGTATTTTATTTTAGTTTTATTATGCATGTGATTTATGATTCTGGTTTATGATTATTACACGTGATCTGTGATTTTGGTTTATGATGGTTACGTGTGATTTATGATTTTGATCTATGATGGTTGTGTTTTGAGCTAACCTGATGTGATATGTTTATACATGATGATTTGGTCAAATATTCTAGTTTGAATTGTTGTAACAGGAAACAAACAGAATTGCAAGTGTACTCCATTGAAGAGCTACCAATGAGGTATGATTTGAAGTTATTGCAATTTATTTTGAATCTAATTGAAATGATGTGCTTGATACAAGAATGCATGAACATGCCCAGTTGGGTGGTTGAAATTGACTACAAGAATTTGCAACAACAAAATGAATTGGAAAATGTAGTAATATGCTAGTAAAGCATTCAGGAGTAGGGCCGTTGTGGGAAATTGGTACCCAATAGTGTCCACTGATTTCCATGAGCATGCTATGACCAGTATGATAGTTTTAAGGTAGGAATAAGCCTAAATTTTTGTATCTTCTGATGCGAGGAAGCCTTGCCAAGGGATGGACTGCCTGGGATAAGGGGTCCAATGAAACTTGGAAGGTGTGTGAATGCGCGAAAGGGGGTGACCAGATTTCCCAAGACATTGTGTAGCTGAGCAGGGAAGGTTGAGGATATATTTGTTTTTATCATTAGAATTGCCAAATGGAATCATATGCACATTGGGAGTGTGCCTTGGAACAATGAGTTGGTAATTGTTTGCTAAGAGGACAAGTGGCACTGGATTGTAGTGCTGGAAATTTGATAGAGATCTGACCTTGCAGTGGAATCTAAACTTCTTGGGAAGGAGGTGAATCCTGGTATTACTTTGAGGGTGGAGGTGTGGGCCTCAGGATTCCCTTATTTCGAATGTAGGTATTGTATCCTTTTATGTATTGGTTAAGAAAATGTCTATATGTGTATATGTGTATATTATTGTAAATACTATATGAAACTGGATTTATAAAGCTCCATAAGCAATATGATTATTTTTTGGGTGAAGAAAATGTGGATGTGTGTATATGTGGTTATTACTGTAAATATCATAATGAGTTGTGTTACAAAGCTATAGTAGACGATATGTTTTTTATGTTTAGTAGATTGTCATTGTAAATATTGTAACGAGCTATGTTATCAATATCCATGGGATGTATGTTTTGTTTTCAACACTCTTTTGGTTATAAGTGTCATTGAACACTGAGGACGGTGTTCCCCCAAGGGGGAGGGTTTTGTAACATCCTAGTTAAAAATTCATGTAAAAATATATAAGACCATTGTCATGGGATATATATTCCAATATTAGTGGTGAGTAATACATCCTAGTGGGTGTTCATTCTCTTAAGATGGCTATGGAAATTAGTAAAGGTAATGGCAAAGGCTTTGGAAAGGAAAAAATGACATTTATTGACATTTTATTTATGAAAATAATGGACATTAGGAGAAAAGGAAGGTGAAAGGTCACAGGTTGCATGGGAGGAGGAAAATGAAGGAAAATAATGGAAAATGAAGAAAATAGATGCTTCATTAATAAAACGGCTTATGAGGATCTGTGGGTAAGATTTTGAGAGGTTGTGGTGGAGCTCTCTTTTATTATCTCTCTCTCTCTCATACTCTTGTATACTTAAATTTTTCTTGGAACACTCTTGGAGAGCGTGCCATAGTTGGAGTTTGGGAGCATGAAGGCAAACAAAGAGTATGAAAGTGCTAGAGGAAATCAAGATTAGTAGCTACAATGGGTTTTTCTTGCAGGTGCAAATGTTTCATGTATGTTTTCCTGCCTAGTTTTAGCATGCATGGAACATGCATGTGGTTTCTTGGTTATGATATGTCATTGGCATGGGGGATTTCCTAGATTGATAGTGGATTTTCCTAGCCTTGCCATTTTATGGATAGCCATGGTGTTTTGGGTTCATTTCTTTGTGTTTTTGGTTGGTTCTAATGTTTCCTTTAGCTTTGGTTGAGTTATTACTTACTGGAGCCTTCGATAAACAAATGCTCTGGAAGCCCTGTAATGGCTTAGGTTGAGTTATTAGTCCTGGAGCCTTGGTTGCACAAAAGATCTAGAGCCCTTGGTGGGTTGAGTTACTAGTCTTGGAGCCTTGGTTGACAAAACATGCTAGAACCATTGGTGGGTTGAGTTACTAGTCTTCGAGCCTTGGTTGGACAAACGCTGTAGATCCAGGTAGTAGTTGTGGGTTGGGTTAGTAGTCCTAGAGCCTTGTTTGGACAAAGACTCTAGCGTTCGACATCAACCATGGGTTGAATTACTAGTCCTAGAATCTGTGTTGGAAAAATATGCTCTCGAGCCATGGAAGGCTTGGGTAGAGACCAATCTGATGATGGTTTTGTGATCTCCAACTGTGGGGTGCAATCACTATTTCATGGGTTGAGGTGGTTTGGTCTCTGCCAACCCTAGATGATTTTGATTGATGTGTTTTATTAGATCCCACATTCGTGCATGGAATATAACATGGGGGTGACTGGATGGAGGGAGATTTAGCTCAACCATGTCTATGGTTGGGTGTAAAGTGGTAGTCACATTCTGGGTTGGATTTTGCATCATTAATATGAGGTTATTTCTCCTTGTTATCTCATAAGTATTATACTAGTTTATATGTGGATTATATAACTCATGTTTCTGTTGTATTTCTATTGTTATTATGTTGGTTATGAATATTTATTATGGCAGTGGCTATATATGGCTTCCATCATGTTTTTACTTGTATGTGAATGAACAATGTATCTGTGGACTAATGGATTAGGTTGTAGCTATGGTGATAAGGAAATAATTCCTCATAGCGAACCTCAGATAAGTATAATACACCTATGCTTAGATATGTCATTTACAACTATAGATTACATTGATGCCAAGTATTTAACAAAATGTCAATCCTAGTTGGGGATGGTCAGGCATAGCCTTGGAGTTAGTATTTGGTTTAGTAGCCTTGTCATCATTTTTTTAATGGATTTTGGAAGTTACAACATGTTATGGTTAGTGGTTGGAACTCTAGGCTTGAAAAGAGACTTAAATTCCCCAGACTCTGGTAAATTTCTACTGGAAATAGTCCCTGGACACAAGTATACAAGCTTGTGGGAGTGTCCATAGCCATTTGGACACTAGCTTACCCATAGCATGGGAGTTACCAGATGTTTAATGGCTTAAAAAATTAGTGGGATTAGGGGAATGATACCTAAGTGGTTGGGATGGCTACGAAGAGTGTTGGTACTGATGTGGAAGGTATGTTTGATGTGTTTTTGTTTGTTCCACTTCCTTAAGGTCACATAGGAGGTTGAATCATATCATAGTAGCCTCTCATCACATGTTTACCCTGGTTGGTCTTTTACTTGGGTAGATGTGGGAGGGGGGTGTTACACATGAAATACCATGTATGCCAAATCTAGCAAGGAAATCATACATGCAAATCGATACCTACAAAGAACCCTATTGTAGATGCTTGATCCTACTCTTCCTTGCTTGCTCCTCCCTTCTTCTCTCCTTATTTTCCTTTCTTGATCTAATGCAAAAGTGATCTAAGAAAACTCTAAGTGTCTAAGAGAGATAAAGAGAAAGAGAATAATGAAAGAACTCCATAATTGAACTAACAAAATTGTTACACTGACCTAGCCTGAGAAAATTCTTGCAAACTGATCCTTAGAAGCCTTTTTATCAATAAGCCCCCTATTTTATTCATTTACCATTATTTTCCTTCATTTTCTTCCTAAAATGCAACCTGTGATCTTTCACCTTCCTTTTCTCCCAATTTCCATTATTTTCATAAATAAATGTGTGAAAAATGTCATTTTTCCTTTCCAAAGCCTTCACCATTTTGTTTTCCAATTTCCTTAGCCATAATAAACCAATGGTAGCCCACACTAGGATTTCTTTCCCAACATTCAGCTTGGAATACGTGTCCCATCAACCGTGGTTATTATTTTTTCCTTTATTAACTTTTACATGGAATTTTCACGAGGGTCATTACATAACCAATTTTACCCTAACTACACTAAGAGTTCCACCCTAACTTGGTCCTAATGTATTTATTAAAGTCTACCCAGAAAAATTATCATTCCATAGAGAGCATGGGTCATTAGTAGTTATATCCACTAGTTCTCTATGATACATTTTCTAGTAAATGTTTCATCAACCTTTTAACATCTCGAGATATCACTTATGCTTTTTCTCATACATGGTTCATGAACCATATCACATAATAGGACCTCACCTTTCCCTTTCAAGTGAGTGTACGAGTATAACGATCACAATCATGAGTAGACATGTGACCCTTATGATCTTCTTGATCTAATTCATGCTCTTTATGCATGAGAGGGATGATATCATGTGTTATCATGTTACAATATGTATGCCTGAAAAATAGTGTAGTAAACTTAACAATACTAAGAGACAGGGGTGGGTGAATTCTTATTATGTATGATGCATCACTTTAACTACTCTTTGCCAATTGTTTACAAATCATTAATTGAGTCTACAAAAATTTAGTAACATATAAATGAACAAAAGGTATCACATGCACAATCATGAGAAACATATTAAAAAATTCGAGCATATAAATACAAGATGAACACATAACCATGAGAACACTGGATATAAGGTGGAAATACTTTTGAGAGAAAAACCACCATCTACTTGTCTTCACCTTATTTTTCTTATTACTAAAATTATCTAGGCTTGTGTGATGCATTGGCCACCTACAGTTTGCAAGCTCTACCTTGTGATGCATGCAAGAAACTACTGGCTATAGGTCAATGCTTAACGAAAGCCACTACTTCCAACCATTAGTAGACCCCAACTTGTTGTAGAACCCTACATAAAATAGTTTCTTTAGCCACAACTAAATTCATCAACCTTCAAATCATTATGAAAGACATTTCGTCCATTTTAAAACTAGGTCCCACTATACTTTGATTAATCACTTGCATGCCATGTTTCACAATTTTCATACAGGACCCACTGAATCGTCTTTGCCCAATCATAATACATTAATCTAGGCAATAAAAGTCTACTCAACACAAGTTCATACAACTATACCATGCATAGTAGTAACATCACACTTTATACAAGACAACACATTGTCTTCTCAACCAATACATAACTGCTCAACCATCCTAGTAGCATTTCAATAATGAGCAACCCTTGACAACAACAAAATACACTCTCAACAATACATCAAAGATATCATGAAACTTCATTCTTAGCCATACACTCTCTTAACACTACAGTATCAAACCATGTCAACAATTCTTCAATATAAATCTATAACAATGAGAAAACAATTAGAAGGATTTTACAACAATATAATGCACAAGTATGAGCTCTTCAAATCAGTAATGTAGCACCTCTGTCATTGATCTAGAAAAACATTGTCATCATATAAACGTTCTAACAATACTTAGCCATTATAATCTGGCCATAGTATGTTCCATGAGATCACACTTATGTACAAATACATGTGCAACATGATCTCTGAAGATTGTATGCTCAACATACTAGCACACACTTCTACTCATCGCATTCTTTGTCTACATCATTTCCACTCACATGTAGTTAGCTTCACTTTATACACACCATCACTTTGATATCCGTACATATATAAGAATACCCACATCGGTCCTCCACACATGAGCTTGTCTAAACTCTCTACAGTCCATTGCTTACATATTTAATTGTGATAGCTAATAACCATGACCAAATCAAACAGTAAGTGTGACCAATTCAATCAATTTGCTTCGTGCCAAAACATTAGCTAAATTCCATGACAAAAGCATGTGGTTTTTACTTTCTCTCCCTATAGGAAGTGTCGTTGGGACAAAACATTAAGCCTGGCTGAATTTCCATGGGTACACAAGGGCAAGATTGTAGCAATGAGGTAGTTCCACTACGTGACAGTGGCAAGACCATAACAGTCCTATAAAACATGAAAAATTAAACTCTCAACCATCTATAATTTCTTCCACCTACATCATCACTTCCTAAGACACCTGTCCAACATACTAAGCACCAGAGAACATCAACTCAATCATTAGGATCATTCAGAAGCCATCAACATGTTGAAAAAAATGCACATTTAGAAGGTTGAACCTATGGTTGACATCAATAGAAATGCCATGCTGCAAACAAATATTTATTACAACAACTTTGTGGAATAATCTCACCTATTGATATGCTTTACAACATGGACCAAACACTCTATGGCTTTCATATACTACTAGGGATCCCCATAACAAATTTACTCCTTCATTAGACCTTACCACCATTTACTCTATCTACATTCTCCCAGCCATGCATCTACGCAACCTTTCTCACACTATATCTCCACCCCATGCCCATTCATAATTTCCACATACTCTATAACCTCCACCCATAAATCATTTATCAAGCTCATCCCACCTTTACATGGCCTTCTTATTATAGCTCAACTATCCTCAACATAGTTTGGATCTATTACATCCATCTCTCCTTGGCCCACATAACTTTTTTTTATATATATAATGCTCTTCACTCAACCATATACATAAAATGGTTTCTAAATTCTTAGAGAATCAATCCATGATAAGTATCAAAATAATTACTTTATGATACATATCAATTGCTAATAATATAAAAAAAAAAACATAGAAGTTAAGTAAATTGTGATTTTATTATTGTTATTACTATTATTAAAATAATGAATATATGAGTTAAAATATATACATATTCCATTTTACCATGGATATTATTATATGTAAATAGGTTTTGTTATAATCTCATGGACCAACAACATAGCTTATTAGTACATGTAGAAAAATCATAGTTCATTTCATATGTCACTTGTTGATATGACTTTTTTTAATCAATCAATTTAATTAGAAGGGTAAAAAGGGCATAACTAATTTTAAGATAAATCACAATGTTTGATTTGTGAATACTTCTAAGAATATTCTAGAGCATTCCCTAGAGGTTAAACCCCTACAATCTACATAATAATTAGGGAGAATTAAATTAAATTAAGAGGATAGAATCCCTATTCCAAAATACGCATGCTTATCCATGTGATAAAAATAGAGATAATGTAAGAATAATATCAATGCATAAAAATAATAACAAGTCGTTGGGAACCCTTGCTTCCTAATAATAAATCTATTATTCTCTCTTACAATGGATCCAACATGCACTTAAATAAGCTATATTACAAGAAAATATTAAGAGAAAAACCATAGGTTACTAAAACTTATCCTATAAAATGCCAACCAAATCAATTTTACCTTATCTACTTAAGACATTTTAGTACATCACAACATGAATAAAATCTATAACATGTATAAAATCATGTTGAAATAAACAAAGATTCAAATATATGGTTTTTTATAAGTTTGAAATTATTTTTAATATATAGATACATAAAACATGTTGAAATAAACAAAGGTTCTAATATATT